>JASEVX010000005.1:629953-854953 GCA_031761405.1 Serripes groenlandicus
CAGAACGGGAAGATTAAAGATAAGTTTATTGCATAAAACCTTTATATCGTTCATACCATACATGAACATTAATCTTACATTATAAAGAATGGACTGCCTCTAATGTTATATATAGTTAGGCAGAGCCTAGCTCGGAGAAAATCCTAATTGACGTTTAACAGGAATGTGGCATTTGATCGTAGACTCAGACAATCACATAGAGTAAGCAAAGAACGCTTTTTATTAAATAAGACCTACACCATGGCTAGAACATTGATATTTCAGTATTACAATGGAGTATTCATCTTTTAAAGGATTGCTTGTAAAGTATAATAACCACTCACCTCGTATGCTATTGGTATTTTCAATCGTGTCTGTTTAAAATTGTTTAAGTAAAATATACCATATCCGAATTATAATGAAAGATATAGATGTGTTCGTACGATTTTACTGAAGAGGGGTAGAATCAACTGTTTCAGCGATATCTTCGATAATAGATTCCTATGAAAGATGTCTTCCGTTTTTAATATAACCCTCGTTTTAGCAAAAGTTTGTGAATTGTAAATTGATTCAGTGATTTAAGTGATATGTTTTAACTAAATCAATCTCCTTAAAGACATCTGCTTCAAGGTTGTCAAATGTTACCCACGTCGATTGTTACATGCTCATGTAAGCTAATAGACTAAATCTATCATGAAGAACCTGGTTATCATGTTTATACTATGTTTGTTATTATAATTGAAAAGAAAAAAATGTTAATAAGTGTTAATCATTGCAAAGAGTTAAAAAGACATGTTTTACTTTGTAAGATATAGCAATATAATTGTATATTGAATTATCTTACTTAATATTGTATCTTTGGGTTTATTCAATAATGCAAATACAGACGATTTGTTGATAGTCCATAGTTAAAACATAGTCTGACACAATGAATAATATCTACAGGTTTAAAACGTAAAAGGACCTGCCTTTGGGATTTTTCCACACAAACGGCGCGAGTAAATCTCCAGGAAGCAGACATCAAGCTGAAAGCTTGTTTCGATGTAAAATAAATAAGTTTAGACTAAAGTAAAAGGAACGGTTTATGGTAACGGAAAGGTTAACGGTATTCTGTATACATAAAAAAAACAAAATATATTGAAACTTAAGTGACTATAGAGATAAGCTTTTAACCATAGACAAACACGCATAATTCAGCGTTTCATCACATCACCATATGAGCTAGATACATACTTAGCTGTTTGCTTCATTTGGGATCTTATATGTGAATATTTACAATATTCATCCCTTTTGTTAATGAAACACTAAACGTCTGTTTGTATATACTAGAACAGGAACGTTAAATGCTGATGACGTCATAGGGAATGGCGTTTTTTTAATCGATTTTGGGAACACACTTGGAATAGCACAAATGGTTTATTAGAATGTGTCTGGAAAAGTAAACAAGGAAGAAATGTCTTCGCATAAACTTTAATCAGGACCCAGACACAATCAGGAACTTCACGTACTTACTCACTGACTGTACATTATACCTGGTTGACATTTCGGGAGCTACGACCGATCTCCACTCAGGACGGTCTGTTCAGGGAATCGTTTGAACTACAAGCCTGGTTGCTCTTCCTAAGTTACCCCGTTACAGTATGGCGCCGGATATCCATGTGTTTGTGTTACCTTCTGCTGTCCCATGTGAGACTTTTCGTGGTACATATACGTATAACCTATGTTCACGCACACACTCAATCCATCCCTTTAGTTAAGCAGGAAGCCGTTGAGTTTTAGGTGTCGTGGACTTGGAAACAGGCGTACCGGCTTCGATCACATGTCAATGCTGTCATTGTGTAGTGCCTATGGGCAAGACACATTTATTAGCCTAGTACTGGTTTATTTACCAGGGAGCATGAATTGGTGAATTGTTGCCGTGATATAACTGAAATAATTTTGAATACAGCGTAAAAGCCCCAAATAAAACAAACAAACTTTTGTTTAGAGATTCCTCCATATTCTAATTTGAGCCTGGCTAAACTATCTTAGGTTGAAAATCTATGAGGCCCGTATATTGGATTATAAACCTTTACAAGATCTTGATGCCGAAGGCTGAGAGTAAATGTAGATTGACAGTTTGGTATTTTAATCTGCTTTCAAACAATTTTTCAGTTATATCTCGGCGTTTCACGGGTAGGTTACCAGTACAACTGGTCCATTTATCACGAACACCAGCCAGTCAGTCGTAATGCTAACCCCGCAGGCCGGAGCGCCATGGACGGCAGGTATTACTATCATTTTTAATCTCTTTGGTTTGATCCGGCCGGGGATCAAACCGATAATCTCTCGCACCCGAGGCGGATGCTCTGCCACTATACCACCGAAGCGGCTAGGGAATGTATATATGTCAGGACATCTAACTATAGCGTAATTTAAATAAATGTAGCACCTGTCCATGGTATTTTATCTCGATGTTCTCGATGTTCTCTCTTGATCGTAAGCTTTAACAATCTGAGAACCATGACAATAATACTAGAGAGGCATCGCCTATATTGATTTACGCAGGTTGTAAATGATCGGTGAGTGGTATTTCTTAAGCCAAGCACGTCACAAGTAGATAAATATCAACTACAATTTGTAATGTTTAAAATGTACAATGTTTACTTCACCTCCAATATATTTTGAGTTTTACATTCTCACATTGATTATTTCATTCCATTAATCAGGATTTGTATTTCTCATATAACAAATATTTTGCATTTCAACATAAAGTTTAAATTTAAACCTTACATAGTAGTGTCCTTGATTGGCTACTCAGTAAACTAATATAAATCAAAATGACCTGAACAAATGAATACGCATTCGTAAAAGTAAACATACTATCCTAAGTATTATGACAAGAGTAATAAAATGCGATATTGATAACATTATCAAAAGCATTACCTTCTGTTTAAAACAGTAACATTTTGTATTCATAGTTTTGAAATTGTAGTATTGATAAGTTATCGTGCTCATAATCCCCTTTTCATGATGAAGACATTTCCCGCTTGATAGTTTCTTTCTGGTTTGTATCATTATGTTGATACAAACAAAAGCGTTTCGTACACTATCATTAAACTTTACGTTGGATATTTTTCTATATTACTAAACATCTAACTTGGGTATGCGATGGCACGTAACCAAATATCCACCCTAAACTGTTGTAGTAGATACAAAATATTTGAATACATTACAAGTTTTAATAATCTATGATCCTTTTGAATAATATCAGTATATTAATTTTAGAGGCAACTTCATTACAATTCCAAAATCAGACAACCTGGGTCTTTGAAACAGGCAAGTATTAAATTTATATGGTAATTCAAGTTTGTGAATCAATCTGTTGCTTTAGTTCCTAGATTCAGCTTTCAGAACATGTATGATTTGTAAATGTGTCATATATGACAATGACATTTTTGACAATTTCATTTCTCCACGTAATATTTCAATCAGGTGTACAAGGGGAGCTGCTTATCCCACCTATCTACGTCTCTGCCACTTTTTAGTTGTGTCACATTATTGTTTACTGTATATAGTATTCAATATCTTCAAAGCACGAATAACTTTTTTTTTTTACTTTTAACCGATTAATTGGTTGAAGTAGGTAATTTTAATATCTTATCTAGATAAAAACATGTTTATGGCTATAGCTTTATTACCTAAAGTTCATAATAGAAAAAAAACTACACTATGTTCCCAAAGAATATTTATCTTAGCCTCTTTATCGATAAGCATGAATATTCGTTAGTATTCTTTTTTGAAAAAAAGGTACATTATTCCCAAAGAATTTATATGAACTACCTTAGCGTCTTGATCGATAAACATGACTATTCGTAAATATATTACTTTGAAATAAATGTACGTTATTACAAAATAATACAGGACATGCGCTAGGTTAGAAAAGCCTTTCGCCATCGTCTCCGCCAAATCTGAAAAGTTGTCGCCACATTTTGGATATGAGCCAAATAATTCACATTGCTCCAACTGTCTCCTTTGTTTTCCTCTTTGAATACGATTTTTTTAATCGAAAATCAAATTTGTAGATATGTTTGCGATGTCTGTTAATGTAAGTGATAGTTTAAAATTGACTTTAAAAGATAGATAAGATCAATTATGTTTTTGAATTGTTAAACTATTTCAAGAGCGAATAAATTACATACAAGTGAACTCTTTCAGCGCCAAATTGTTTAAAGTAGACTGTTCCATGTTCAAAATCGGGCGTCTCCATTTCTCAAACAATAAAAGTTTTGGACAAACTAAAAGGCAAACAATGCTGATTTCAGGTGAGACAGCTCGTTACGAGCTAACTCACATAAAATCTGTATTGTTTTCAAAAACATCAAATTTGCCTTTGGCGCTGAAAGAGTTAAACGAAAGTTGAATTACAACGACAGATCATAAATATCGGTATAATTCGTCCAAGACACATCAAGATTAAGTTTTATAAATTTTACGAATACGAATAAGGAACAGGTATAATTAATTCAAGCATAAAATATCCAGTTGCATTACAAACCTACGTCAATACCTGTAAGTTAATCATAAAGAATTCAATATATGAGCTGTCCCGCGAGAAAACCAACTTTATGGCCTCTGCGTAACATATCTACCAAGATCAGACTGCGCAGTCCGCGCAGACTGATCCGGGCCGACACATTACGGCTCAGGGAGATAGATGTAAAGAGTATTGATTCCCGAAACAGAAAATCTACAGGAGGAGAAAAGTTTCTATCCGAATAAGCCTACGCGGTATGCTTAGGCTGATCCGGGTCGATACTCTTCGCAGAGTCCACACTGTTGGTTTTCTCGCGAGACGGCTCATATAGGAACTACCCTCTTTATGGATGAGCATGACTATTCGCAAGCATATTACTTAAAAAGTAACTGAACTATATTCGCTCTCACCAATTACTTGAAGGTCAAGATGAACATTTGATGACAATTAATGGATGATGTTGTACTTAAGAAAACTTAAAAGGGCAAAGAAATAGCATTATCACTTGGCAATCGTCTACGAACCAAATTGTGTTGTATCTGTCCTACGTTGATAGAAACTGTAACACAAGTAAAACAAAATGTACAGCATAACACTGAGATATCTTACGTCAGAGTACGCCAGATTCATATACGTTATCATATGAGCAATACTCCGGGGAAATCTGGAGAACTACCTCAGCATATTTTAATCTCCCTTTTAACAGAAACGTAAACACATATTTGACAGTCCCAATTTTTAAAAGATTGGCCAAGTTCGAATATAGGTCAAAGACTAAGGCACTTGGTCAGTTATTGCGGGGAAATTGCAAACACTGCGGCTGCATCTTTGTTACAGTCCATACACACTTAAACAACATCAGCTGTTGTATTCTCTGACATTGTGTCAGAGTGTATGTATTGAACTTATATAAGTTCGAATTGAGTTGAATAAAGATGCAGGTCACAAGCCCAATTTGGAGAAACATCTTGTAGACACTATAGAGGCTACATTTTTAACTTAGGAATAGTGAAATTTTGTCAGATCAATTGGCAAAATATACACTAAAAAGCTAAGCCAAATATGAATATCGTCATCTTTGGTCAACACTAGGTCACCAGGCCAAATTAAAGAAAGATATTTTGGAAGCTTAAAAGGACGCACCTGCAGCATAATACTTTATGAAAACATTGTAGCGATATGAGAATGTGTTTAAAATGTGTTCAAATCTATCCAATGATTATACTTCCCTTTGAAGAGATTTTGCTTAGATGTTTTCAAGGTCGTCTGCTGCAGATGTGTCGTATTTTGGAAAAAAATAATCACTACTGTTACTATAATTGACTGTATATTGCACTGTTACGTAACACACTAAATGGCCTAGAAGGTCAGACAGCAGGTTCCACTATCGATCCTGACAGAGAACAGAGACACACTTGGGACATAAGAAGATGAGGAACACAAGACAACAGAAAAGTCAGAAAACTCCTAAATGTAAAACTCATGTGAATGAATATACCTCTTTTCTCGATGCCTATATGAAGCAGATACTTTTTTCCGACTCATACTACCTTTGGATACGTTGAGGAGGAAAGAAAATTGCGCAAAACTACTATTCCCCTCTATATTTATTTAGCCGAGCCCCGGTAGCTCAGTCGGGAGCGATGCGGGCTGTCAGTCCAGGGGTTGTGACTTCGAACCCCAGCTCGGCCAACATTGTTTCCAACGTTTGACAAAAGTCACTGTGATAAGCGTCATTCGTCTTTCACCAATGCGCTAACAGTTTAGTCCAGTTTTTATCTGAGAAATGGGATTAAAAATATAAGGAAAACAAGCTCTGCCTTGTTCATGTTGTCAATGGAGCGGAGTAATTTGAACAATCGTGGTAAAAGTTCACCCAAGGAACATTTGTGACAAACAATTTTCAAATTGGGCGATTACTTTTTGACGAGAAGATTTTTACAGTTTTTGCATAAGTCCCTCTTCATGATGCCGTAGCAACACAAACTATACATAAATTAAACTAGTTTAACCTAAGGAATAATCCTATGACATTATTTTGAAATTTTCAGATAAGAACATTTGAACTGATATCAGTATAGCAGATAACGTAAGTCATAACATGTACGAATAATAAGCTGGTAGTTGTTACACGTGTTAGCCGTGCAGTGGTTGTATAAAAAGGGTGTTTTGGTGGGTTCTCGTCAGTTCTACGCAAAACTTCTAGCAGTTGACTTAACACTATCCGAATTCAATATAGTTTGTATAATAGTACATCGTTACTTATTAGACGGTATATGACTTGTATATAGGACACTTGTGAACATGTGTACTACTAGCATTTTGGTTTTTAAGTTCAATTCACAACAGAAGTTTACTCTTGGATCATCGCTGAAAGTGGCGAAAACGCAAAACTTTTCATCATGAGAGGCATTTCCACGAGACAGTCTTGTAATATCTGAAGACTCTGACGAAACCATGAATGTAAACAAACTCCTTTACGTAGGTAGATTGTTAAGACTCTGACGAGACCATGAATGTAAACAGACAACTTAACGTAAGTAGTTTGTAAAGACTCTGACAAAACCATAAATGTAAACAGTTTCCTTTACGTAGGTAAATTGTAAAGACTCTGACGAGACCATGAATGTAAACAGACAACTTTACGTAGTTTGATTGTTAAGACTCTGACAAAACTATGAATGTAAACAGTTTCCTTTACGTAGGTAAATTGTAAAGACTCTGACGAGACCATGAATGTAAACAGACACCTTTACGTAGTTTGATTGTTAAGACTCTGAATGTAAACAGACAACTTTACGTAGTTTGATTGTTAAGACTCTGACAAAACTATGAATGTAAACAGTTTTCTTTACGTAGGTAAATTGTAAAGACTCTGACGAGACCATGAATGTAAACAGACACCTTTACGTAGTTTGATTGTTAAGACTCTGAATGTAAACAGACAACTTTACGTAGTTTGATTGTAAAGACTCTGACGAAACCATGAATGTAAACAGACACCTTTACGTAGTTTGATTGTTAAGACTCTGACGAGACCATGAATGTAAACAGACAACTTTACGTAGGTAGATTGTAAAGACTCTGACGAAATCATGAATCTAAACAGACACCTTTACGTAGTTTGATTGTTAAGACTCTGACGAGACCATGAATGTAAACAGACAACTTTACGTAGGTAGATTGTAAAGACTCTGACGAAACCATAAATGTAAACAGACTCCTTTACGTAGTTGATTGTAAAGATTCTACTGAGACCATGGATGATGTAGAATGACTACTTTGCGTCATAGGTAGATTGTAAAGAGACTCCTTTACGTAGGTATATTGTTAAGACTCTGAAGAGACCATGAATGTAAACAGAATCCTTTACAGACGCTAGAGGCAGCGTTGATTATATGTGAGCTGGTATGAGAAGTTCATTCCATATAGATATTAATTGTATTCCTATCGGAGATTCTATTAATGGGATAATTAATACTGCAGGAGATTATTCTTTCAAAACTACTCAATCCGGTTGACTTTCTGACATTAGAGGTACTATTACTACGTGTTTATGCTAGTAAGGATTCATTACATCTGTTAATTTGAAGTGCCGTCATATAGTCGTTTTTATCAATATGCGTATATTATGCCATATAGTTGAAGATATACAGATATATACATATATATATATATATAAATATGTAATACCTATCTTTGTCTGTATATACATGTATATAAATTTGGCAAACGTGAATAGCCGAATCGATCCGATTGTAACAATACTGTTAACATAATCATTGAACCGATAGTCAAAATAACAGAATATTCTTTTGCCATTTTCCAAATACAACATATGTACATCAGACATCTTGAACACATTTAGGCAATCTTATAGAACATATCTATAAGTGAAAATTGTATTATTAAAAATAGTTGAAAAGCATTGTGGCAAAATGATCAATTTCAAATTTTGTTTTCGAAAGTCTTCTGTTGCTCAAGCGCAAACAAACACGTTTATATGAAGGAAGGGGCTCGGGTTTTATTATCGTAGTTAAAGTCTATTGTTAACGAGATTTGTATTGTGCTTAAATAAATACATATGCGAATTAAATATTTACCCTTACAGTATTTGCAAAAACTGACCTCACTGAATTCACCTGGATATCATGTGTTATTAAATGTTCCTGATTTTGCCGTTGTATGTAAAACAATATAGCTTAAAACCCTTATGAATGTTTGTAAGTTCGGCATTAAAGAAACTTTCAACAGATTGTTTCTTATACAATGGAATATTGGTATGCAATCCGATTGTCTAGAAGATATGAATACTAGTATAGTAATTAGGAGTACAAGCGGTATTATAAGTAAAATACGAAGTAGTAGTAGTAGTAGTAGTAGTAGGTGTTGTTGTGGAAAAAATAGTTGTAGTTGAAGTTATAGTTGAAGTTATAGTTGAAGTAGTATTAGAAGTAGTTGCGGTGGTTGTGTTGTATTAATTGCAGTTATAGTAGCAGTTTGTGTTGTTGTTGTTGTTGTTGTTGTATTATTGGTTATAGTTGTTTTTCAAATTAGTTAACATTGCAGTAGTCATTTCAGCAGCAGTGCCATTAGTCATAGTAAAAGTATAAGTACTAGTGGTGTAAGTAATAATAGTAGCAGTTGTTGTGGTAGAAGAATTGTTATTTATTATTGTGCTGTACAAAAACAAAGAAACTATGTATTCGTTGTAAAACTACTTATTAAAAATATCATTCGTGATCGTGCTAACCAGGACGAGAAAAGAAGGGTGTAATCTCCTACTGACATTGAATTATTCAATTTTAAAAATCCGATATTTAAACAAAGTCTTTATAATATATAAATAACGTTTTCCTACAAAGCCTTGCTATGCATAGAGTGTATGTGTTTCTTTCAGTGATGTTCAAAATGTATTTAATCCAATTAGTATAAGACTTCAATAATGTTCTACGACTGGCGAAACCCAAAGTGAAACTATCAATATGAAAGCTGAAGCTCACGACATTAAATACTCGTCGCTTTTGATATAATTGTACTGGGTAACGAACAGTGTTGACAATGATTGAAACGCCCGAATGCACAGGTTGATCATTGTATTCATTAAATGCAAATGTTATCTTTTACTCCTAAACGTGTTTCACACTCCTGTCCATATGTCTTCTCTGAGTTTCGTTTCGTCCGAGGAGATTTACGAATTGGACTATATTTTTTGACTGCATGTAAATAGTACAACTGTAAATAACTACCCCGTTTTCAATTACTTTTCGTATGCTTGTGTATATGTGTGTGTGTATGTATATATATATTATATATATATATATATATATATAACCCTGGATGCTGCATTAAGGAGACCGCATTATTTTTTCTGCATTAAGGAGACCATTTGTATATTTGTTAATATTTGGTCTACCCTTATAATTTTAACATTTTTTAGCACAGATGTAGACAGATAGTGTATATATGTGCTTAGTTTTCCTAAAAACATGTAGCCAAAAAATATACAAATCTGCTGGTCCCCTTAATATTTGTAACATAAAAACCATACTTTAAGGAGACCAATGTATATATTTCTATAATCTGAAACATGGTTTATGGAGACCGGAACATATATATTCACATATAACCCTGGACTCTGCATTAAGGAGACCGCATTATATTTACTGTATTAAGGAGACCATTTGTATATGTGTTATTACTTGGTCTATCTTTACGATTTAAACATTTTTAAGCACAGATGTAGACATGTGTATACATGAGATTTGTTTTCCTAAAAAAAGAATACACAGAATATATATAAATTGTCTTGTCTCCTAAATATTGTTAATATACAACCTACTTTAAGGAGACCAATGTATATATATTCCTATAATCTGAAACATGGTTATCGGAGACCAGTGCATACATATATAACCCTACAATCTGCATAAAGGAGACCAAATAATTACTTATTTTTTATTACTTAGTCTGTCCTTACGATTTTAACATGTTTTAGCAAAGATGAAGGCAGATAATGTATATATATATGAAATATGTTTTCCTAAAAGTTTGGTTAATATCAGTCCATTGGTTTAGGGGGTGATGTCATTTGAAGATTAAAGTTCCTTTTACCACTTTTCAGATGCCACCTGGCAGCTATCGTTTCCAACAAATCAATATGGCTGAAACAAATTATGTACAGTTTCACTAAAGGAACATTTCTGTTAGACTATCTAGAAATCAGTCGAAAACTTGAATAAGAATGAAATTTTAAATTATTGTCGTTTTGCCCCTTTTCTGATGACGTCTGGAAGCCATGTTTTTCAACCAGTCATTATGGCTTGAACACATAATGTAGAGGGTCACTCAATGACCATTTCTACCAAATTATCTTGGAATCAAACAAGTGGATTCAGAGAAGAAGAATTTTTAAGTTATAGCATTTTCTCCCTTTCTGAATCCACAGCAACCAAGTACTGCATAGAATTTATATCTCTGAACAACTTTGAAAGAGGACCCCAAAAGTAACATTCCTATTAAGTTAGGCTGAAATTAGTCCAGAGGATAAGGAGATGTAATTTGAACCTAAAAGTTAATTTTACCCCTTTTCTGATGCCACCTGTATGCAATGATTTTCAACCAAGCACTCTTACACTATAGTCCAGCTTAAAACAATATTTTAAATCTTTCTCAAATACAACAAATCTGCAGATGAAAACTATGAAAACATATTGGCAGAAACCTAAAAAATCTCCCTGAATAAGGGTTAAAATATTAAATATATAAAGTTGAAAACTTTGTGGCAAAAGGAGAAATGTCTCATCATGAGCAATTTTGCCTATTGCCACAATGTTTTCAAAAGTTGTACGCTGCAAGGGCATCAGAAAGTGTCTATATTTGGGAAAGGGATAAGGAAAGCAATGTTTATATATATTTATATATTATGAAACATGGTTTATGAAGACCAGTACATATATATGAGCTGTTCCACACGAAAACCGACATTGTGGACTCTGCGTAAAGTATTGATCCGGATCAGCCTAAGCATGCCACACAGGCTAACCCAGACAGACACTTTTCGCCTCCTGGAGATTTTCTGTTTCAGGAATTCTTACTCCATACCTCTATTCCCTTGAGACGGAATGTATTGGTCCGGATTGATCTGGGTCAATACATTACGCCGAGTCCATAATGTTGGTTTTTCTCGTTGAATGGCTCATATGATATAACCCTGGACTATGCATTAAGGAGACCGCATTTTTTTTTTCTGTATTAAGGAGACCATTTGTATTCTAGTATTTTTATTACATGGTCTATCCCTATGATTTTAGAAAATTCAGCACAGATGCAGACAGGTAGTGCATTTATGATACTAGATTTCCCACTTTTCTATTATAAAGCCCTTAATGTTTTGAATACAATGAAACATATTTGAGGCCAAAGTAAATATATTCCTAAAATCTGAAACATTGTTAATGGCGACTACAATAAACAAAATTAGAACTAAAAAGTCTTCAGGAGACCAAACAGGGCCTCCATGGATATTCGGTTTTTCACCAAATGAATAAGAAGTCGGAGCCAAAGTTGTAGCCAACTTTGAAGTCAAATTTTTTGTTTTACATTGCAAAATTAATTATGCAGATTATACTTGAATGTTTTCTTAACAATGTTTTTAGCATCAAATTTGCTACTATTCACAGCTAGGTCCTCTGCTGTTATGGACTTAAACTTTTTACATAATATATTATACATGAAGTAAGTATACATGTATATGAGAAGAATAGCCTTCTGCTAAAAATATTGACTATCAGCGGTAATTGGGGTTTTAATGCATGTGCGAACAGTGAACCCTTAGGCAATATTATGCATCTTAAAAAGAGGGCAAAGATGGCCCTAATTTGATCACCCGAGTGATGGTATAGTAGCAAATATGTAACTTACTATCGGGGAAAATTTAATTAAGCTGGGTTGCCTAAGGAACATTTCTACCCAATTATCTTGACTGACAAGCTGATTAAGAAGAGAAGAACTTTAAAATTTTAGGCATTTGCCACAGCAACCAAAACTCAGAAAAGAACTTGAATCTTTGAACAATTTTTAAAAAGGATTACCAAGAAAAAAATCCTTTGAAGTTCGGTCGAAATTGGTCCTATGGATTGACACGTTTTGATGAAGGCGACCTAGGAAATTTGCTTGAAATTGGACCAGAAGTTTCAGAGAAAAAGATTTGAACAGATGACGTGTGACATACGAAGTTCAGACGGTGAGTGATCAAAAAAGATCACCTTCAGCCTTCAGCTCAGGTGATCTAAAAACCAAGATTTGTAGCCCTATTTTTTTTACACCAAATTACCTTCATTCATTCATGTTAGGGAGAGTCACAAAGACCCTTAATGGCTTGTTGCGGCTCACATATGTACTGGTATGCCCCTAAAGCTTGGATCATATTATAGTTATCACGACGTGAAACTATGTCTGTACATCTATTTTTGTAACTGAATATTATGCCACATCCTAGTGTGAATCTCTCCCCCTTCTTCATACTCCCCTCCCCAAACATATACTCACATTTCTTTGTCAATGCAATACTTTTGAATACATTAAACATTCCTTATTACATGTGAAATGAGAAACTAATGCTTAATACTTTTCAAGTTTTAATAAACGTTATTTTAAAACTATCACAGCACAAACGATCGTCATAATGACCCAAAAATCGTTCACTTCAGCAACAAACAACAATTGTAGTGGTTCAGACAGAAATAGTTAGGGCTAACAGTTTAAATGTATGGCTTTGGAATATCAAAAAAGTCTAGATTGATGAAAAAATGTTAAGTTATCAATTCCTTCTGGGGCGTTATCTTTGATCATTCAATAGTTTCTAAGATATTTTGGAAAATGCCACAAATTTAAAAAAAAAAAAAAAAATTGGGACATTCTGAATGAGGTATATGAAAGAATATTTTGAGAATTTAGCTCTGGTTCCAATTTTGCCTTGGGAATGGCTTGAATAATGTTGAAATTTTGCGACAATATTTGAAATTTGACTATTGGTCTGAGTGGAGAAAAGTTTTCACAAGCAGCCATGATGGAAGAGGGTCACATAAAAAACATGCAAATAAAGACATTGACTTCAAACTAGAATTAAGAACTTGACACTATCATTTTTGTAGAAGTGCAAAGTCTTCTTAAGTCTTGTTGAAGCACATTTCTATTAAAATTTGATATGGAATTTGGCAAACAAGTTTTAAATAGGACAACACAAGAACAAATCCTGTGAAACTTGGTTTAGATAGGCTCAGTGGTAAACAAAACTCATAAATTTATTTCGGTGTTGTGTATTTTTCATCAATTGTTCAGTTATATCATGATAATTGACACTTTATTCATCCTTCATGGATATCTAACTAGGATTTTGGACTCTTACCAAAATTTCCCATTCAAATTTATAATTCTGGCGCTCTGACTTCCACACAACAAAGGACATTAGACTATCACAATAGGTCATCTTGAGCACTTTGTGATCTGGCATATTAACAAGAAGGCCAGAACCGCTCCAGTCATTAGGCAAAAATAAACTCACTATTGCCATAAAATGAACAACAGCTCCACCCCTGACGGCCATGTTTTTTTACCAATCAACATGCCTTGAAGGAATCTCATACAGGTTCACCAAAGGAACATTTCCACAAAACGATTTGAAAATTGGCTTCATACTTTTGGAGATATTTTTAAAGTTTTCATTTCATTCATATAAGGCAAAACAGCACAACTTCCTTGCTGCCCTATTTTGTTGAACAATCAACATGGCTTGAAGGAATCTGTTAGAAGGTCACCCAAGGAACACTTGGACAAAATCATTTGAAAATCAGCTTTATACTTTTTGAGAAGAATATTTCTAAAGTTTTCACTATAGCCTTATAAGACGAACAACCCCGCCCTATGGCGACCTTGTTTTTGACCAATCATCAAGGCTTGAATGAATCAGAGGGTCACATAATTATATGAAAATCGGCCAACAAGTTTTGGAGGAGAAGATTTTCTTTCAGCCAGTGAAGCTAACAAGAGGGCCAACCACAGTCAATCACAATAACGTTGTGGTCATGTATGCTATTATCACCAAAACACACATTCTGACAAAATTTCAACATACTCAAATAAAAAATACGTCTTCTAGAGTGTCTTCAATTTGGCCTAGTAACCTAGTTTTTTTACAGGATATGACCCATATTGAACTTGGCCTAGATATTGTCAAAACAAACATTCTGATAAAGAATCATGCTCCTAAAGCAAAAGATACACTGCTTACAAGATGTTTTTCAAATTTGGCCAAGTGACTTAGTTTTTGACTCGACTTGACCTATAGGGGAACATAGCTTTGATATCATCAAAACACACATTCAAACAAAGATTCAACATGCTCAAATTAAAAATGCTGCATTTAGAGTGTTAACAAGATTTTCCTTTTTTACCAGACATGACCCATATTCAAACATGGCCTAGGTAGCATCAAGACAAATATTCTGACAATGTTTCAAGCTGCTGAAGCAAAAAATGTGGTCTCTTGAGTGTTAACAAGGTTTACTTTCTATTTGGCCTAATGACCTAGTTTATGACCAAACATGACCTATATTTGACCTAAGCCTAGATATCATCAAGACAAACATTCTGACAAAGTTTCAACATGCTCAAGCTAAAAATGCGGCTTCCAGAGTGTTAACAAGATTTTCCTTCAATTTTGCCTAGTGCCCTAGTTTTTGACCCAAATGACCCATATTCGAACGACGGACGATCACAAAAACTCACCTTAAGCACTTTGTGCTCTGGTGAGCTGAAAACTGCATCACTTGGCCAAATTTAAGAAACATCTTATATACTCTTTTGCACTGGTTTATCAAATTACTTGTTAATGTGTTATTTACAGATCAATGTTTTATCAATCAACACATACTGTACACACCATAAAAGGTCGGTCTGAATGGCACACACTATTCTATGATAAGTTGGTTTAAAAATGAATCTGGTCAAGCTTTCGACTAAGACTTGAGCGTGCTGTCTTCCTGTCTTTAAATAATTCTCCTCTTGTCGTTTTATACTGTTTATTTATTGTCCGATGCTTAATTGATAGAATCTATTTTGTTCTGTCTTAGAAAAGCCATGATAGCCTCTTTGTCTGAAAAAGAAAAACAAACAAAATAAATTGTTTTAACAATTCTTACTAAAGCTTAAGCCCCTTAACCTACAAACAACAAATATACGTTTAACATACAAATACTTATATAATCAAGAATGATGCTCTGCTGACACAATATTGGTCCATTAGTTCAAGGAAGATGTTGTCTGAAGGTAAAACTCCTTTCACCCCTTTTCTGATGCCATCTGGCAGCTATCTTTTTCAATCAATCAATATGGCTTGAACAATTTATGTTCAGTGTCACTAAAGGAACATTTTTGCTAAACTATCTTAAAATAAAACAAGAACTTTAATAAGAATGGAATCTTAAAGTTTTGCCATTTTGCCCCTTTTCTGATGCCATCAGGTGGCCATGTTTTTTAACCAATCAATTTGGCTTGATTTTTTTTTGTAGAGGGTCACTCAAGGAACAGTTCTATCAAATTACAATTTATCTTGGAAATCAGATACGCTGATTCAGAGAAGAAGAATTTTTAAAAAAAGGCATTATTTTCCCTTTCTGATGCCGCAGCAACCAAAGTTCTTTATAGAATTTATATCTTTGAACAACTTTGAAAGAAGATTCCCAGAGTAACATTCCTATTAAGTTTGGCTTAAATTGGTCCAACGGACAAGGAGGAGATGTCATTTGAAGCTTAAAGTTACTTTTACCCCTTTTCTGATGCCACCTGTATGTTATGTCTTTCAACCAAGCGGTACTGCTTGGAACAATTATGTAGAGGCTTACAAAAGGAACATTTTTTCACATTTATCTTGAAATCAGGCAAGCACTTTCATCAAAATCTGACTTAAAAACTAGAATGGAGTGCTCCGCGGAGCACGTGTGTCACCTGCTCCTGCTCACTGACAGTGTGACGAAAAAGTGTGACGGACGGACAGACAGACAGACGCCGGACAAAAAAAAAAAAGTCCCTAAGTGCCTACCATGCTACGCAGGGTTACACAAAAATTGTCATTTTGTCCCTCTTCTGATGACGCCTATCAGCCATGTTTTTTAACCAATCGATATGGCTTGAACAATTTGTGTAGAGGGTCGTTCACCCAAGGAACATTTCTGCCTAATTATATTGGAATCTGAAAGCAGATTCAGAAAAGAAGAATTTTAAAGTTCTCCATGGAATAAAAATCTTTGAGCAATTTTGAAAGTGGACCACCAAAGGAACATTCCTGTGCAGTTTGGTTGACATTGATCTTGTGGTTTAGGAGATGATGTTTAAAGCTAAAAGTTAGCGACAGACGAGGGACAGAGGGTGATCAGAATAGATGACCTTGAGCCTTTGGCTCAGGTGATCTAAAAATACATATTCCAGAATGTTGACAAATTTAAATTTGTCCTTGTGACCTAGTTTTTTACCCAACATGACCAATATAATATCAAGACAAACATTCTGACAATGTTTAAATGCTGCAGCAAAAAATGCAGTTACTAGAGTGTAAACAAGATTGTTCTCAAATTTGGCCTAATGACCTGTTTTTTACCAGACATAACCTATATTTAAACTAAGTCTAGATAAAATCTAGACTAACATTCTGATATGTTTCAACATGCTCAAATTAAAAATGCGGTATTCAGAGTGTAAACAAGATTTTCCTTCAATTTGGTCTAGTGACCTAGCTTTTGACCTGACATGACCCATATTTGATCTTGGCCTATATATCACCAAGACAATTATTCTGACAAAGTTTCAACATACTAAGAACAAGAGGGCCATAATGGCCCTATATCGCTCACCTGATTTAATAGAACTTCAATAGTTTTCAAAGTTTTTACCTTACTATGGAAAACAAGCAATCCCCCAGGTGGCCATGTTTTTCAACGGATCAAAATAAATTGAACAACCTTGGCAGAGGGTCATACAAGGAACATTTGTGCCAAATTATTTTCAAATCGGGCCAGTGATTTAGTACAAGTAGATTTCTTTAAGTTTTCACTATATTACATATATAAGGAAAACAAGCTCTGCCCCCTGACGGCCATGTTTTTCATCAGATCGGAATAATTTCAAAAATCTTGGTAGAGGGTCACGAAAGGAACATTTGTTTTTATTTTTTAAATCGAGCAGGTACTTTTGGACAAGAAGATTTTTAAAGTTTTTACAATGCACATATAAGGAAAATAAGCCACACCCCTGGCGGCCATGTTACAGATCGGATTAATTTAAACAACCTTGGTAGAAGGTCCCCCAAGGAACATTTGTGCCAAATTATCTTTAAATCTGGCAGGTACTTCTGGACAAGAAGATATTTAAAGATTTTACAATTCACATAAATATTAAGAGGAAAACAAGCTCAATCCCCTGGCGGTCATGTTTAACTTGGCGGTCCTGAATAACTTGAACAATCTTGTTAAAAGGTGCCCCAAGGATCATATGTGCAAAATAATTTTCAAATCGGGCCAGTTCTTTTGGACAAGGAGATTTTCAAAAGTTTGGAAATTTTCCCCTTTTCTGAATCCGCAGCAACCAAAGATCTACTTGGAGATTAAATTCTTTGAACAACTTTAAAAGGGGACCTCCTAAGAAACATTCCTGTTATTTTGAAACCCGTCCATTGGTTAGGTAGGAGAAGTTATTTATGGGAAATTGTTAACAGACGTTCGTGCAGATGACGACGACGCCTGATGGTGAGTGATCACAAAAGCTCACCTCGCACTTAGGCTCATATATAAAATATACACATATAACCCTGTACTCTGCATCAAGGGGATTGCATCATTTTTTAAAGCATTAAGGAGACCATTTGTATATTTGTTATTATTTAGAATTTTAACATTTTTAAGCACAGATGTGGACAGATAGTGTATATATGAGATTTGTTTTCCTAAAAACATAATACACACATTATATATATAAATTATTTTCTTGTTTTAATATAAAACCTACTTGAAGGAGACCAATGTATATATATTTACATAATCTGAAACACGGTTTATGGAGACCAGTGCATACATATACAACCCCACACTGCATAAAGGAGACCATTTGTAATTATGTGTTATTACTTGTTATCACATAAATACCCTTATTTTCAAGTTGAGAACAAATCACGGAACAACGATATCCAACATGTGTGATAACAAAAACACGTCATACACGCGACTACTGATGACGTCATTTTGACCTTTATCTTTATTATGTTTATTGTTAAGTTGTTAAATTTTACACATTGAAAAATGCAATAATACGTTATTTTGAATAAATAACGAGTCTTAATTGTTTAAAACATTGTTGTTTTTTTCCCTTCTTATTCAAAAATGATGAGGACTACTTTTTTATGCGGTGAATCACAAGTTCTTATGAAGAATATGTTATTCGGTCTTTGTTTTGATGTTGTCAATATTTTTCATTTAAAACACACTGTTTAGGTGATAAAAAGAATCCATCACTCGTTTTTCTTTGGAGAAGATTTCTTAAATTCGTCTGGAAAAAGAGAGTTATTAACCTTGCCAAGAGGCTCGGTTAATAACCGTCTTTTTCTAGACTCATTTAAGAAATCTTGATCTCCAAAGAAAACTCTTGATGGATCCTATATGTCTATCTTTGCGATTTTTAACATTTTTAAGCACATATGTAGACAGATAGTGTATAGGATCTATGAGATTTGTTTTACAAAAAAAAAAAATACACAAAATATATATATATAAATTTTCTGGTCTCCTTAATATTTTTAATATAAAACCTACTTTAAGGAGACCAATGTATATATATTCCTATAATCTGAAACATGGTTTATGGAGACCAGTGCATACATATACAACCCTACACACTGCATAAAGGAGACCATTTGTATATGTGTTATTACTTGGTCTATCTTTGCGATTTTTAACATGTTTAAGCACATAATATTATGTAGACAGATAGTGTATAGGATCTGTGAAATTTGTTTTACAAAAAATAAAAAAAGGCAAAATATATATATAAATTTTCTGGTCTCCTTTATATAATATTTTTAATATAAAACCTACTTTAAGGAGACCAATGTATATATATTCCTATAATCTGAAACATGGTTTATGGAGACCAGTGCATACATATACAACCCTACACACTGCATAAAGGAGACCATTTGTATATGTGTTATTACTTGGTCTAATCTTTGCGATTTTTAACATTTTTAAGCACATAATATTATGTAGACAGATAGTGTATAGGATCTGTGAGATTTGTTTTACAAAAAAAAAAATACACAAAACTTATATATAAATTTTCTGGTCTCCTTAATATTTTTAATATAAAACCTACTTTAAGGAGACCAATGTATATATATTCCTATAATCTGAAACATGGTTTATGGAGACAAATATCACAAATCTGAAGACGACAACTTTGAAAACATATCTAGGCAAAAACATGAAAAATATCCATGAATACAGGTTTAAATATTAAATATGAAGAGTTGGAAACTTTGTGGTGAAAGGAGAAATAGATTATCATGAGCAATTTCTCCTACTGCCACAATGTTTCCAAAAGTAGTATGCTGCATGGGCATCAGGAAGTGTCTATATGTGGGAAAGGCATAATGCGACCAATGTGTATATATTCCTATAATATGAAACATGGTTTATGGAGACCAGGACATATATAATATAACCCTGGACTATGTATTAAGGAGACCGCATATTAATTTCTGTATTAAGGAGACCATTTGAAAACTAGTATATATTTGAGACAGTTGTCTACAGACATTCATTTTAGAGTCAACAAACTACACAATAAATAAATGGTTTCTCATGGTTACTAAGTTCCATACAACGAGTCGGATCATTTCCCAGTAAACTCTGTTTTAAAATTTAGAATGATGGCGATAGATTCAAATGAGGAAAATATGCGGAATAGTTATCAATTTTATCAAGTTTGATAAATATAAATGGAATGTAAACCACAAAGAAATATTTTTCGCAGAGTTTCATAAATCATTTAGAGACATGCATGCAGCGGTGTCTCAGAGTGTTACATCCGATATAGACACTTCCATTAAATCTATCATTCATTTATATAAATCATCAGCAAAAATGATGCTAGTTAGCGAACGTAATTATCAACGCTCTCATAATGAACCGTGGTGGGACACACAATGTATAGAAGCAAAACGTGAAAAATACTTCATGTTGAGACGTTTCCGCAAAACAAACAGAGACTGTGATTTTGATAATTATATATCGAAAAAAAAGGTTATTTAAAAGAATCTGTGAAATTAAAAAGTACAAGTATCAACAGTCTATGAGACTAAAGCTCTGTAGTTGTATTAATGACTCGAAGTCATTCTGGAAATTACTTAAGTCAGATAAAAGTTTTAAAAAGTCTAACATTGATATAACAAATGCAGATTTACAATTGTGGTATGATTATTTCGGTGAGTTGTTGTACAAAAATGACCAGCCTATTATAGTACATAGTGATTATGATGGTACATACATAAACGATGAGTATGAATTTATATTGAATTCACCTATAGATGCGAATGAAATTGAACAATGTATACGCAGTCTAAAGTCTGGTAAGGCGGAAGGTACAGATGGAATTGGGGCTGAATTTTATAAAAATACATGTGAAATGATATGCCCAGTCTTACATTTAGTATTTAATGAAATTTTTCAAACAGGACATTTTCCAAGAGCATGGGGAGAAAGCATAGTGGTTCCTATTCATAAATCTGGTCCCACAGAAAATCCCTCTAACTACAGAGGTATATCACTTGTAAACGTAATGTACAAGATATATTCTAGTATTATTAATAAAAGATTGTACAAATGGGCTGAAACTTTTAACAAAATAGACGAGTCACAGGTAGGTTTTAGGGCGGGATACTCTTCAGTCGACAATGTTTTTACCCTTATGGGTATTGTACAAAAGTATATTTCTAAACCGGGTGGTAGATGTTATGTTCTTTATATAGATTTTCAAAAGGCATTTGATTCTATTTTACACGATAAACTGTTTACATGTCTCTCAAAAAATGGAATTAACGGCAACATGCTAAGTACTCTTATAGCTATGTACTCCGATCTTAAATCTTTTATACGTATTGGGAATAAGAACACACAACCTGTAATAAGTAACGTGGGTACAAAGCAAGGCGATCAGTGTAGTCCAATACTGTTTAGTTTATTCATAAATGATTTAGTATCATTTCTTAGAAATAAAGGAATCTCTGGAATATCTATGAGTCCAGACATACCTGATATTTTATGTCTTTTATATGCGGATGATGTAGCAAATTGTGCAGAAACTGTTGTTAACTTACAAAGACAATTGAACACTATCTCAGAGTACTGCAATCTCTCAGGTATGACTATTAACTTAAACAAAACTGAAATAATTGTGTTTAGAAATGGAGGACCACTACGGAAGTATGAAAAATGGAAGTTTAACGATACGCCTTTAAAAACCACATCAATGTACAAATTTTTGGGATTACTGTTCACACCGAAATTATCTTGGACGAAAGCCAAAATAAAGCTTGCAGCACAAGCAAAAACTAGAAATATCACTGAAGATGATAAATACCCCCAAAACAGCACCTTGACTCAAAATATGGTTTACGACCGACCAACAAAAGGGCCATAACTCTGTAAACAAGAAAAAGTAACAAAGGGCAATAACTCTGTATTTAGATAAAATAGAGTTATGGTTCCTGTACACCGCACTTTCTCTCAATGTGTTGTATCATCCTATGAAGTTTAATTAAATTCCAACAATTTGTTTTAAAGTTATGCTCTGGACAAGACTCTACGAATAAGAAAAAGTAACAAAGGGCAATAACTCTGTAATTATGTAAATTAGAGTTATGGTTCTTGTACACTGCACTTCCTCTGATTATGCTCTACCATTGTATGCAGTTTTATTAGATTCCATCTGTTAGTTATTAAGTAATTCTCCGGACAAGAAAAAGTAACAAAGGGCAATAACTCGGTATTTAGATTAAATAGAGTTATGGTTCCTGTACACTGCACTTCCTCTCAATGTGTGGTATCATCCTATGAAGTTTTAATAAATTCCAAGAATCAGTTTTAAAGTTATGCTCTGGACAAGACTCTACGAATAAGAAAAAGTAACAAAGGGCAATAACTCTGTAATTATGTAAATTAGAGTTATGGTTCTTGTACACTGCACTTCCTCTGATTATGCTCTACCATTGTATGCAGTTTTATCAGATTCCATCTGTTAGTTATTAAGTAATTCTCCGGACAAGAAAAAGTAACAAAGGGCAATAACTCTTTATTTAGATTAAATAGAGTTATGGTTCCTATACACTGCACTTCCTCTCAATGTGTTGTATCATCCTATGAAGTTTTATTAAATTCCAACAATTAGTTTTAAAGTTATGCTCCGGACAAGACTCTACGAATAAGAAAAAGTAACAAAGGGCAATAACTTTGTATTTAGATAAAATAGAGTTATGGTTCCTGTACACCGCACTTCCTCTCAATGTGTTGTATCATCCTATGAAGTTTCGTTCAAATCCTATGTTGCATTGTTAAGATATGGTCCGGACAAAATATGGCTTCCGACCGACCGACCGACCGACATACCGACCGACCGACCGACCGACACAGTGACTCCTATATACCCCCCCAAAACTTTGTTTTTTGGGGGTATAAAAACAATGTTCTCAATCAAGTCAAGCCAACGTACATTTGGAAGATTAAATGTTAAAGAAAATTTTAAAATATTTGATGCTATGATACTACCGATACTTACTTTCTCAGCAGAGATATGGGGCTATGAGTACAGCGAAGTGATAGAACGAGTACAAATACAGTTTTGTAAATATTTTTTAGGAGTTTCTCAATCTGTTAATAATGATGTTGTTCTTGGGGAATGTGGACGATTACCGTTATGTTTTACTTATTATAGCAAGTGTATAAAATACTGGTGTAAAGTAATACATATGCCTGATAATAGATACCCTAAAAGCTGTTATAAGATGTTAAAGTGTCAGGATGAAATTAAACGCATCAATTGGGCTTACACATGTAAAGAATTTATTGTTTCGATACGGTTTTGGATTTGTATGGATCTCAAAAGAAGTTGGAGATATAAACTCCTTTATCAAATGTTTTAAAACTAGATTGTCGGACTGCTTAAAACAAAACTGGAGAGAAAATATTGACTCTTCATCACGATGTGATACTTATAACAAGAGGGCCATGATGGCCCTGGATCGCTCACCTTAATTATACAATGTACTGCAATGCAAAACACATCAAGACAATTATTCTGAATGCATCCTCCACAGTGTTAACAATATTTTCCTTCATTTGGCCTAGTGATCTATATTTTTTTACCTGATATGACCCATATTCCTACATGGACTAGATATCATTAAGACAACATTCTGACAAAGTTTCAACTTGCTCAAAGTAAAAATGCGGCCTCCGGAGTTTGAACAATATTTTCCTTTATTGACCTAGTTTCTGATCCAATATGACCCATATTCGAACTTGACCTAGATATAATTCAGACAAACATTCTGACCAAATTTCAAGCTGCTGAAGCAAAAAATGTGGCATCCAAAGTGTTCACAAGATTTTCCTTCAATTTGATCTAGTGACCTAGTTTTTGACCCGGCATGACCCATATTCGAACTTGGCCTAAATATCATTCAGCTCAACATTCTGAACAAATTTCAAGCCGCTGAAGCAAAACATGCGGCTTCTACAGAGCTAACAAGATTTTCCCTTAATTTGGCCTTGTGACCTAGTTTCTGATCCAATATGGCCCATATTTAAACTTGACCTAGATATCTTTAAGACAAACATTCTGACAAAATTTCAAGCTGCTGAAGCAAAAAATGAGGCATCCAAAGTGTTAACAAGATTTTCCTTCAATTTGGCCTAGTGATCTAGTTTTTGACCCGGCATGACCCATATTCGAACTTGGCCTAGATATCATTCAGCTCAACATTCTGAACAAATTTCAAGCCGCTGAAGCAAAATATGCAGCTTCTACAGAGTTAACAAGATTTTCCCTCAATTTGGCCTAGTGACCTAGTTTCTGACCCAATATGACCCATATGCTGAAGCAAAAAATGCGGCATCCAAAGTGTTAACAAGATTTTCCTTCAATTTGACCTAGTGACCTAGTTTTTGACCCGGCATAACCCATATTCGAACTTGACCTAGATATTTTTAAGACAAACATTCTGACAAAATTTCAAACTGCTTAAGCAAAAATTGCGGACTCTGGAGTGTTAACAAGATTTTCCTTCAATTTGGCCTAGTGACCTACTTCTTGACCCGACGTGACCCATGTTCGAACTTGACCTACATACCATTAAGACAAACATTCTGATAAAGTTTCAACATGCTCAAGTTGAAAATGTGGCCTCCAGAGTGTTAACAAGATTTCGCTTCAATTTGACCTAGTGACCTCGTTTTTGACCTCATATGGCCCAGTTTCGAACTTGTCCAAGATTTTATGGAGATGAACGTTCTGATAAACTTTCATGAAGATTGGATGCAAAATGTAGCCTGTAGAGTGTTAACAAGCTCAAATGTTGACGACGCACGACGCACGACGGACGGACGCCGGACAAAATGTGATCCCAATAGCTCACCTTGCACTTCGTGCATAGGTGAGCTAAAAATATAAAGACATTGTTAAATCCTGAAAGATATTTGAATATAGAAATGTCATTTACCTTAAGAAAATCTTTAGCACGTTTTTGGTGTTCGAACCACAAATTAAGTATTGAAATAGGACGACATCAAAATATAGACAGACAAAACAGAATATGCCATTTTTGTCTGGGGACTGTCGACATTATATCCATTGAAGATGAATTCCATGCTTTCTTTCATTGTTTAAGATATTCAGCTGAACGGGATGCTCTTTTATATACATGGTATTCTGGGAGAACAAATTTAGCAGATTTTTATAGATTATTAAAAATTGAAAACCCACAAATCATAAAAAACATTGCAGTGTATGTATGTACCATATTAAAAGTAAGAGATTCGATGGATTGATTTAAATATAAAGGGACACACATGAAAATAGTTTTTCTATATGTATGTATAAATGTATATGATGTATTTTGGGCCAGTGGCCTTTATCTACAAATAAAAGAATTGAAATTGAAAAACAAGATGTGTTTGTGAAACACTGATGCCCCCCAATGGCAACATCTAGGTCGCAAGGTATACACATGTGAAATATGGTAGCCTTACCTGTTATTGTTCAAAAGTAGGGGGGAAGGTTAAAAAAAAAATTGAGAATGGCAACATCTAGGTCAAAGGTCAAGGTCGCAAGGTCAAAGATGTTGGTACTGACAGAAAGGTCATGTCACAAGGAATACACATGTGAAATATGGTAGCTGTATCTGTTATGGTTCAAAAGTAATGGCCAAGGTTAAAGTTTTTTTCGAGAATGGCAACATCTAGGTCAAAGGTCAAGGTCGCAAGGTCAAAATTGTTGGTACTGACAGAAAGGTCATGTCACAAGGAATACACATGTGAAATATGGTAGCCGTATCTGTTATGGTTCAAAAGTAATGGCCAAGGTTAAAGTTTTTTTCGAGAATGGCAACATCTAGGTCAAAGGTCAAGGTCGCAAGGTCAAAAATGTTGGTACTGACATGTGAAATATGGTAGCCATACCTGTTATGGTTCAAAAGTAATGGCCAAGGTTAAAGTTTTTTTCGAGAATGGCAACATCTAGGCCAAGGTCAAGGTCGCAAGGTACTGACAGAAAGGTCATGTCACAAGGAATACACATGTGAAATATGGTAGCCATACCTGTTATGGTTCAAAAGAAATGGCCAAGGTTAAAGTTTTTTTCGAGAATGGCAACATCTAGGTCAAGGTCGCAAGGTGAAAAATGTTGGTACTGACAGAAAGGTCATGTCACAAGGAATACACATGTGAAATATGGTAGCCGTATCAGTTATGGTTCAAAAGTAATGGCCAAGGTTAAAGTTTTTTTCGAGAATGGCAACATCTAGGTCAAAGGTCAAGGTCGCAAGGTCAAAAATGTTGGTACTGACAGAAAGGTCATGTCACAAGGAATACACATGTCAAATATGGTAGCCGTACCTGTTATGGTTCAAAAGTAATGGCCAAGGTTAAAGTTTTTTTTGTGCAGACAGACAGACAGACCAACAGACCAACCAACCAACAGACAGGCCAAAAACTATATGCCCACCGAATCGGAATACACATGTGAAATATGGTAGCCGTATCTGTTATGGTTCAAAAGTAATGGCCAAGGTTAAAGTTTTTTTCGAGAATGGCAACATCTAGGTCGAAGGTCAAGGTCGCAAGGTCAAAAATGTTGGTACTGACAGAAAGGTCATGTCACAAGGAATACACATGTCAAATATGGTAGCCGTACCTGTTATGGTTCAAAAGTAATGGCCAAGGTTAAAGTTTTTTTTGTGCAGACAGACAGACAGACCAACAGACCAACCAACCAACTGACAGGCCAAAAACTATATGCCCACCGAATCGGAGATTCCGGGGGCATAAAAATACAAGAGGGCCATGATGGCCCTAGATCACTCGCCTTAATTATACAATGTACTGCAATGCAAAACACATCAAGACAATTATTCTGAATGCAACCTCCACAGTGTTAACAAGATTTTCCTTCATTTGGTCTAGTGATCTATATTTTTTTTTACCTGATATGACCCATATTCCAACATGGACTAGATATCATCAAGACAACATTCTGACAAAGTTTCAACTTGCTCGAAGTAAAAATGCGGCCTCCAGAGTTTGAACAATATTTTTCTGTATTGACCTTGTTTCTGACCCAATATCGCCCATATTCGAACTTGACCTAGATATAATTCAGACAAAAATTCTGACAAAATTTCAAGCTGCTGAAGCAAAAAATGCGGTATCCAAAGTCTTAACATTCAATTTGGCCTAGTGACCTAGTTTTTGACCCATATTTGAACTTGGCTTAGATATCATTTAAACTTATTTATTTTTAAATCGATTGCGAAACAAGCTTTAAGCTTATATTAATCACGCTCGATGTCTGCTTCCTGGATACTTAACCAGTACTCGCGCCGATTGTGTGGAAAAATCCCAAAGTCAGGACCCGCTCATCACGGGACTCGAACCAGGGACCTTTGATGTGAGAGGCCGACGCTCTACCTCTGCACCACTGTCTTCCACAGATATCATTTAAATAAACATTCTCATCAAATGTCAAGCTGCTGTATCAAAAAATGCGTCTTCTACAGAGTTACCTAGTTTCTGACCATACTCGAACTTGATCTAGATATCTTTAAGACAACCATTCTGACAAAATTTCAAACTTGTGAAGCAAATAATGCGGCATCTAGAGTGTTAACAAGATTTTCCTTCAATTTGACCTAGTGACCTACTTTTTGACTCAACATGACCCATGTTCGAACTTGACTTACATATCATGAAGACAAACATTCTGATAAAGTTTCATCATGCTCAAGTTAAAAATGCAGTATCCAGAGTGTTAACAAGATTTCCCTTCAATTTTGCGTAGTGACCATGTTTTTAACCCTGCATGACCCATATTCAAACTTGGCCTAGATGTTATTTGATAAACATTCTGACCAAATTTCAAGCAGCTGTATCCAAAAAGGCGGCTTCTAAAGAGTTAACAAAATTTTCCTTCAATTTGACCTAGTGACCTACTTTTTGACCCAACATGACCCATGTTCGAACTTGACTTACATATCATCAAGACAAACATTCTGATAAAGATTCAACATACTCAAGTTAAAATTTGGCCTCTAGAGGGTTAACAAGATAACCCTTCAATTTGGCCTAGTGACCTAGTTTTTGACCCGACATGATCTATATCCAAACTTGGCCTAGATATTATTCAGCTCAACATTCTGACTAAATTTCAAGCTGCTGAAGCAAACAATGCGGCTTCTACAGTGTAAACACGATTTCCCTTCAATTTGACCTAGTGACCTAGATACTGACCCAATATGACCCATATTCAAACTTGACCTAGAAATGTTTAAGACAAACATTATGACAAAATTTCAAACTTCTGAAGCAAAGATTGCGGCCTTTGGAGTGTTAACAAGATTTTCCTTCAATTTGACCTAGTGACCTACTTTTTGACCCGACATAGCCCATGTTCGAACTTGACTTACATATCATCAAGACAAACATTCTGATAAAGTTTTAACATGCTCAAGTTGAAAATGTGGCCTCCACAGTGTTAACAAGATTTCCCTTAAATTTTACCTAGTGACCTAGTTTTTTACCTCACATGGCCCTGTTTCGCACTTGTCCAAGATTTGATGGAGATGAATGTTCTGATAAACTTTCATGAAGATCGGATGCAAAAATGTAGCCTCTAGAGTGTTAACAAGCTCAAATGTTGACGGACGCCGGACAAAATGTGATCACAATAGCTCACCTTGCACTACGTGCATAGGTGAGCTAAAAACACAGGCAGCTCTGCCGAAACAAATAGTTCTAAGCAGAGTAATTTTCACGCCAAACTGATGATGTGATCAAAGAACTTAAAGCACTATTTGGACAGTTGTGTTGGTATTTGTAGTTACGGTCAGACAGGCGGTTGCATGTGCATATACACAAGAGATGTTTGTCAATATGAATGCCTTCATTTACCAATGAGGTTAGTCACTTTGAAAAAGCAGTTTAATTTTAGAATGCCCATGGGTTTTTGAATTGAATATGTCAATAACATTCAGACCAGATACCATTATAACCACTGCCAGGTTTACAATGCTCGTGTGAGGTTGATAATCACACACAGGAATTAGCCAGCATAATAATATAGATTTAAGTGTGAAAATCTGCAGGATGTAACATAACTGATGGTCATTAAAGGTAGTAAAAGACAATTTACAAAGTTTTCTTTGAAATTATTAATAAACACAATCCTTCAATTTGGCTTGTGACCTAGTTTTTGACCTCCAATGCATCAATTTCAAACTTGTTCTAGCTTTCATCAAGACAAACATTCTGACTAAGTTTCAAGCTGCTGGAGCAAAGAATGCGGTCTGTAGAGTGTTAACAAGATTTTCATTCAATTTGGTCTACTGACCTAGTTTATGACCAGACATGACTTATATTTAATTTTAGCCTAGATACATCTTCTGACAAAGTTTCAACTACATGCTAAAGATAAAAGTGCTGCCTCCAACAATATTTTCCTTCAAATTGACCTTGTGACCTAGTTTTTGACCTCATATGACACAGTTTTGAACTTGGCCTAGAGATCATCAAGACAACCATTCTAACAGTTTCAAGCTGCCGGAGCAAAAAATTATGTCTTTAAAGTGTTAATAAGATTTTCCTTCAATTTGATCTTTTTTTTACCTATCATGACCCAGTTTCAAACTTAGTCAAGATTTGATTGAGATGTATGTTATGATAAACTTTCATGAAGATTTGATGTAAAATATAGCCTCTAGAGAGTTAACAAGGCAATTGTTGACGAGACTTGAAGCACAGACACAATGTGATCACAAAAGCTCACCTTGAGCACTTCCTGCATATGTGAGCTAAAAGTAGCAAACAAGAGTTATTTTCCTTGTATTGTACCATTCTCCTGATCAGTGCGTATAAATAGTTGAAATCAAAACCAAAACAAAGTTATTACTAATTGATGCATAGCATGAAGGTCAAATTGACAGATAGAGTTGTCTCTCTGCCTTACATTCCCAGCTACACACAAAAAATGTTGGATGTATCTTATGAAGCGAAAAAAGCATTAGATATCAAAAAGACTTCAAGTTGTACCTGGTACCTACTTGTCAAACAGCCGTTGTTTATTCCTCTTTACATTTATTGAAATGTCTTCTAAACAATTCTGTATCTTTGTCTGACCATTTAACTACAAAAGATTAAGTCAAATAAAATAACATTTTTACAGCCACAGAACTTGTACTGATGTATGTGTCGTGATTCTCCAAATATTATGGAAATGCAAAGCAAATAAAAACCATACTTTAACCCTTTCTCAAAAATCACAAATCTGAAGAAGACTAATTTGAAAACATATAGGCAAAAACATGAAAAATCTCAATGAAAAAGGGTTTAATTATTAAATATGAGGAGTTGAAAATTTTGTGGCGAAAGGTGAAATAGATTATAATTCATGAGCAATTTCTCCTATTGCCACAATGTTTCCAAAAGTAGTATGCTGCATGGGCATCAGAAAGTGTCTATATGTGGGAAAGGCATAAGGAGACCAATGTGTATATATTCCTATAATATGAAACATGGTTTATGGAGACCAGTACATATATAATATAACCCTGGACTATGTATTAAGGAGACCGCATACTTTTTTCTGTATTAAGGAGACCATTTGAAAACTAGTATATTTGAGACAGTTGTCGACAGACATTCGTTCCAGAGTCAACAACAGTCAAATGAAATAACATTTTTAACAGCCACAGAACTTGTATTGATGTTTGTGTCGTGATTCTCTAAATATTATGGAAATGCAAAGCAAATGATCTAAGTGAATTATTTTCTAGATCTCAATCTATCTAAAATTAGAATGAATTCAGTCTTTATTTGAAACATTAGGGCAATGATGATCCTTAATAGCTCACATGAGTTATGCAAATCACATAGTCAATCAAAATATCTCATTTTGCAGTCAGGTAGGCTATGCCAGAAAGTTAACAAGATATCCCCTCAATTTTGCATAGTGACCTTGTTTTTGAAACAACATGACCCATGTTAAAACTTTGCCTAGATATCATCAAGACAATTATTTTGACAAAATTTCAACATGCTCACATTAAAAATACACTTCCAGAGTGACCTAGTTATTGACCCTACATTACCCATATTAAAACTTGGCATAGATATTACCAGGACAAACATTCTGACAAAGTTTCTAGCTGCTGAAGCAAAAAAGCACTATCTAGAGTGTTTAAAAGATTTTTTCTCAAATGTGGTCTAGTGACCTAGTATTTGACTGGAGATAATTTATATTCAAAACAAGAGATGTTTGTCAAACATTATACACCATATATACATTGAGCACCATGTTGTCAGGAATATTTGGACGATTTTTGACCCAATGACCTCAAAATCAATAGAGGTCATCTACTGGTCACCCTCAGCCTCCATGTCAGTTTGAGGGCCATGGGTGCAGCCAATGTCAAGTTATCACTCAGACAAGCTTTTTGTGTTCCTTGACCTTGACCTTGGACCCAATGACCATAACATCAATATATGGGGTCATCTACTGGTCAACACCATCTTCCATGTCAAATTTGAGGGCCATGTTGTGCAGGCAATGTCGAGTTATCACTCGGAAAAGCTTTTCAGGTTCAAGGTCAGTGACCTTGACCTTTGACCCAATGACTTTAAAATCCATAGGGGTCATCTACTGGTCACCCCCAGCCTCCATGTCAAGTTTGAGGGCCATGGATGCAGGCAATGTTGAGTTATGACTCAGACAAGCTTTTCAGGTTCATGGTCACTGTAACCTTGACCTTTGACCCAATGACCTAAAAATCAATAGGGGTCATCTACTGGTCTGGCCAAGCCTCCATATCAAGTTTAAGGACCATGGGTGCAGACAATGTCAAGTTATCACTCGGACAAGCTTTTCAGGTTCAAGGTCACTGTGACCTTGACCTTTGACCTGAAAATCAATAGGGGTCATCTACTGGTCACTCCCAGCCTCCATGTCAAGTTTGAGGGCCATGGGTGAAGGCAATGTTGAGTTATCACTCGGACAAGATTTTCGAGTTCAAGGTCGATGACTGAGACCTTGACCTTTGAAATGATGACCTCAAAATCAATGGGGTTCGTCTACTGGTCATCCCCAACCTCCAAATAAAGTTTGAGGACTATAGGTCCAGGCATTGTTGAGTTATCACTCGGAAACTTTGGTCTACCGAAGGACCGACTGACATGTGCAAAGCAATGATACCCCTCTTCTTCGAAGGGGGCATACTTAGCATAGATATCTTCCAGACAATAATTCTGACAAAGTCTCAATATGCTCAAATTAGAAATGTGGATTTTAGGGTGTTAAAAATATTTTCCTTCAATTTGACCTTGTGACCTAGGTTTTGACACAACAGCACACATATTCAAACTTGTTCTAGATATTATGAAGACAAACATTCTGACAAAATTTCAATATGCTGAAGCAAAAACTACAGTCTCTATATTGTTAACAAGATTGTTCTTCAATTTGGCCTTGTGACCTAATTTTTGACTGGACATGACCTATATATATATTCAATTTGACCTTGTGACCTAACTTTTGACCTCACATGATCCAGTTTCAAACTTTGCCAAGATTTGATGGTGATGTATGTTCTGATACACTGTCATGAAGATTGGATGTAAAATGCTGTACTGTAGAGTGTTAACAAGGCAATTGTTGATTACAAAAAACAGACAAAATGTGATCACAACAGCTCACCTTGAGCACTTTTTGCACCTGTAGGTCAGCTAAAAAAAAAAAAATATTTTCAAAACGATTTCTTTAAGATTAACATGAAATAAAATGATTACATGTAGATGTTGTATCTGAAAATATTTGATGGTTCCACACATCGTTTTATTTTTAAAAACTTGATTAATATTCTAGCCTACTTGCATTATTTAAACATCTTTACAAATGTGCAAATTACACGAACAACAAACTATCAAATACAATATAAAATCCCAAATACCAAAACAGACATTTTCAACAATTATACACTAAAATACGTCATTTTATAATAATTTGGTTGCATAAATTAGTTGACATAAAAACAATGAATTACATATTTTGTAATCTTTGATGTATATGGGTGTTTCATGTAACCCAGGAATCATATTATCTACCATAAATAGTGATTGCCCCTCTTTTCACAATGTTTAGGATATACATCCAATGAAACAACATTAATCATTAGTTAAGTTTTGTTCTTGGACGATTGGGGTCATTTTAGTCTCGCCGCGACAAAGTATCGAAATAGAGACTTAGGTGTTATCAAAAGGTAAAATTATCAATTTGTTGAGGGCTGCAAGCAAAGAAGGTATAGCAAAGATAAAATTTGAGCAAATAAGGTTGCCTCATACCTTTATCTTGAGCATGTTAATCTCATCCAATGAACTTCAGTGGAATTAAAGGCACATTCTCATCTGAAATATGGTAAAATTGATAAATGCCGATACATCATCAATAGAAGTGAGCGAAAGTCAATAAGAATGGTTATGTAAACATGACACAATTGGGAATTCTGCATGATTTAAGACTTTTGCCATTGGAAATTGGTCAGGATATCTGACCCATAGGATGCGTAGATAAGGGCCTACCAGCACTGTTGAAAAGCTAATCAGAATAGCTCATACTATTCTGAAAATAGTTTTAAAGGTATCAGAAACTATTTGATGAGGACTGAGTTGAAAGAAAATCTAACAAGCAGTATAAGTTGAGTGAATAAGGTTACTTCATACACGTATATATCTTGAGTATCTAATAATCTTTTATGAACTGTGACAGGTCTAAAGACATGTTCTTCTCTGAAAAATGGTAAACGAATAGTGAACATGAACAAGAGGGCCAAGATGGCCCTAAATCGATCACCTAAATGATAGTAAATTAGCAGCAAATATTTAACTGCAAATATCTGTGAAAATTTGATAAAGACTTCAAATGAAACTGCAAGGAGTGGACACTTAATTAGGTAGAGAAATAGTTCATCAGTAAAAGCCATTTGTATCTTGAAATCTAACAAGAACTTTAATAAGAATGGAATTATAAAGTTTTGTCATTTTGCACCTTTCCTGATGCCGCTTTGCTGCCCTGTTTGTCAACGAAATCAATATGGCTTGAACAGTTTTTGTAGAGTCACTCAAAGAACATTTCTGCCAAATTATCTTGGAATCTGACAAATGGATTATGGAGAGAGATGTTTTTAAAGTTTGGGCATTTTTCTCAATTTCTGATGCCGCAGCAACCAAAGTTCTACACAGAATGTAAGTCTTTGAACAATTTTGAAAGAGGACCATCAAAGGAACATTCCTGTGAAGTTACGTTGAAATTGGTCGTGTGGAATGGTAGGAGTTGTCATTTGTAGCTAAAAGTTTAATTTACCCCTTTTGTGATGACGCGAGGTTGCTATGATTTTTTAACCAATCAATACGGCTTGAACAAATTAAGAAGAGGATCACTGAAGTAAGATTCCTATTCATTTTTCTTAATATCAGACAAGGAATTTAAAAAAATTGGAATTTCCAAATTTTGTCATTTTGCCCCTTTTCTGATGCCTCCTGATTGCCATGTTTTCAAGCAAACAGTATGCCTTGAACAGTCTTTGTAGAGGGTCACCCAAGGAACATTTCTACCAAACTATATTGGAATCTGACATGCAGATTCAGAGGAGAAGACTTTTAAAGTTAGGACATTTTGCCCCCTTTCTGATGCCGCAGCAACCAAAGTTCTTAATGGAATTTAAATCTTTGAACAATTTTGAAAGAGGGCCACCAAAGGAACATTCCTGTGAAGTTTTGATGAAATTAGACCTGTGGTGTAGGAGGAGATGATGTTTAAAGCTAAAAGTTAACGCCGGACGCCGGACAAAAAGTGATCAGAATAGCTCACCTTGAGTCTTTGGCTCTAGGTGATCTAAAAATATACTCAACTTGACATCAATGTTTTTTTCAATAAGCCTTTTTTTTTCTAACCAAATTATTAGCATCAGTCATTTTGTTGTTAACAAGATACTGAAATCATTTTTAAAATCTAAAAATAGCATTTGACTATATATTGACATTAAGGTACATTTCCTATTTTACAGCCCGAGACATCACTGAGATGACATTTGGTTTTTAATTATTCAACATATTTTGCTGTATAAATTAATGACAAAGTGCCTTATGCGTACAAGAGAGAAAAAAAAGATTCCTTTCGAAAAAAGAGTAGTTTTGTGTTTTTACGTCATGGTAAGGCATTCGGAACAAAACATGGCACACCAAGCCGACCGATCGTAGAAAATAGCTGGAGATAAAAAACAAGAGGCCCAAGAGGGCCAGTATCGCTCCACGGCCATTAGGCAAAAATTAAATCTCCAAGCAGCCCCACCCCCTGATGGCCATGTTTTTGACCAATCAACATGGCTTGAAGGAATCTGATAGAGGGTCACCCTTGGAACATTTCTACAAAATTATTTCAAAATCAGCCTGAAACTTTCGGAGGAGAAGATTTTTTAAGTTTTAACTAAAGCCATATAAGGCAAAATAGCCCCGCCCCCTGGCGGCCATAGTTTTTGACCAATCAACATGGCTTGAAGGAATCTGATAGAGGGTCTTCCAAGGAACATTTCCACAAAATTATTTGACAATTGGCCAAACACTTTTGAAGGAGAAGATTTTTTAAGTTTTCACTATAGCCATATAAGGCAAAATAGCCCCGCCCCCTGGCGGCCATGATTTTCGACTAATCAACTTGGCTTGTAGGAATCTGATAGAGGGTCACCCAAGGAACATTTCTACAAAATTATTTGAAAATCAGCCTGACATTTTCGGAGTAGAAGATTTTCACTTTAGCCATATAAGGCAAAATAGCCCCGCCCTCTGGCGGCCATGTTTTTTGGCCAATCAACATGGCTTGAAGGAATCTGATAGAGGGTCTCCCAAGGAACATTTCTACAAAAAAAATTGAAAATTGGCCAAACACTTTCGGAGGAGAAGATTTTTTAAGTTTTCACTATAGCCATATAAGGCAAAATAACCCCGCCCCCTGGCAGCCATAGTTTTCGACCAATCAACATGGCTTGAAGGAATCTGATAGAGGGTCTTCCAGGGAACATTTCCACAACATTATTTGACAATTGGCCAAACTCTTTTGAAGGAGAAGATTTTTTAAGTTTTCACTATAGCCATATAAGGCAAAATAGCCCCGCCCCGCCCCCTGGCGGCCATGTTTTTCAACTAATCAACTTGGCTTGTATGAATCTGATAGAGGGTCACCCAAGGAACATTTCTACAAAATTATTTGAAAATTGGCTTGACATTTTCAGAGTAGAAGATTTTTTGAAGTTTTCACTTTAGCCATATAAGGCAAAATAGCCCCGCCCTCTGGCGGCTATGTTTTTCGACCAATCAACATGGCTTGAAGAATCTGATAGAGGGTCTCCCAAGGAACATTTCTATAAAAAAAATTGAAAATTGGCCAAACACTTTCGGAGGAGAAGATTTTTTAAGTTTTCACTATAGCCATATAAGGCAAAATAACCCCGACCCCTGGCAGCCATGTTTTTCGACCAATCAACATTTCTTGAAGGAATCTGATAGAGGGTCACCCAAGGAATATTTCTACAAAATTATTTGAAAATCGGCCCGACACTTTCGGAGAAGAAGATTTTTTAAGTTTTCACTATTTTTTTCTTTTGGTTGCCATGGAAACCAGAATTCTGGATGGATAAAAAAAAATTGAAGGAATTTAGGAAAGGACATTGAGAGGATGCTTCCTATGAAGTTTCAACCAAATTGGCCAAGTGGTTAGGGAGGAGAAGTCGTTTAAAGGAAAAGTTAACGCATGCACGCACGACGGACAATTCGCCATGACATAAGCTCGCCAGTGGAGCTAAAAATCAGCGCGCAAATCCTGAATACAGAATACTTACCATGTTTTATAGCTGTAAAATAAGTAATATATAATTGCCCTATGATAATAGTGCATTCAAATGATATGACACTTCTTAAAAATGGAAAAAACATCTGATTTACGAGTTTTTACTCAGCCCTATATCTCGCTAATAATTCCATTAACTCTAATGCAATTTGGTACATAAATTGCTTTGATAACCTTCATTTAACTTGCCCCCAGTCACTGCGTTACGGTTATGGTTGAGTGCTCTTAGGCAAGGCACATTTCCTAGCCTGGTTTATTTACCCAGGGATCATGAATAAGAGAACTTTTGCAGTGATATAACTGAAATAATGTTGAAATGGCAAAAAAAAAAACGTAAATTCCCCTAAGCACCAGCAATGCTGAAAAAAGTAAATGATTTTATCAATTGCTCACCAAATGCAATGTCCTATTCTCATCAGGTTCTGTCTCTTCAAGACACCAAGTTGAAACTATTTTGTCAATAAGGCCATTTTTGTTCAAAACCAGCTTTGTAAAAAACTCAGCCCTTCATCTGGCATAAATTTCATTATCTAGAAAGAAACATTATACAAATAATAATGAAAGCTCATAATACAATGTTACTGACTTAGAACTGTCTTGGTTACAAAAGATATATGCTAAAAATAATAGATGTATGATAATTAACCCTTAACCCTTTCCCTCATGCAGAGGCCTCTGCAGCAAACGACTTTTGAAAATGAAAAATTTCTCCTTTTGCCACAATGTTTTCAGCTTTAAATATTCAATAGAAATACCAACATTGAAAAAGATTTATTTAAATTTTCCCTAATTTTCTTTTTAAATTGACTCATATATTTGTTAATAAATTTAACATTGTGTTTATAACATAACTTACTGCAGAATACTTTACTTACTGGGGTTGGAAATGATTTTGGGGTTTAATGTTGTTATCAACAATTTTTCAGTCATATCAACATGGCCAGTTCACCTACACATGTGTTTCTTGGCTTTCTCATATCAGAACTCCATAACTCTTTTGAAGCAACAGGTTGCTTTTCCATATAGACCGAGATCATTAGTTGAAGACAAATGATGCATGTCACATTGACTTTTGTAAAATGTCAGAAAGAATGTTGGCCAAGCTAGGGTTCAAACTCAGAACCCCTGCATTGCTAGCCTGCATAGCTACCGGGGCTCAGCTGTGTTTCAAATGAAAGCACTGAAAGAAAGTTTGATAGGTAGCCAGGCCATTTCAATGACTTTTGTTGGTGGCTGATAAAAATGACTTTTGTAACGTTAAAGTAAATGAAGCAATATTCAACGTCAATAAGTTCTCCTTTTTACCATTATATTTTCAACTTTATTCAAAAATATCATTCACTTACAGAGATTTTCCATATATTTGCGTCCATATTTTTTTAGCTGCAATTTTTGTTGTAATTGTGGAAAAAGGTTTTAATTTTATAATGTGGTAAATGCACATGATTAATGACAGAAGACCAAGCAATCTATTTGAGATATATAAGGAGGGGGATTGTGCTTATTCTCACACACTGTTTTGAATATTCCCCTCTAAATGTATATGGAAGGGGGAATTTTTTTACAAAGACAAAGAAGAAAAAATGCTTCAATTTGTTAATAAAATCAATTTCCAAATATAATTCCCCCCTTGTTTTCCAATCCTTGATTGGACACTGAGCCCAAATAAAAGAATCTAGCAACTTATTTATTTTATTTGACCCCTTTACGACATCTAGACACTTTCTGATGCGACTGCAGCAGATGATTTTGAAAACATTGTGGCAAAAAGAGGAATTGCTCATAATGAGCAATTTATCCTTTTGCCACATTATTTTCAACTCTTTTAAATTATCATAGCCTCAGGTTTACCATATTCTTAACCAGAATGATGTTTTCTAAGCCGTCTGCTGCGGATTAGTCATTATGTGGGAAAGGGTTAAAAGTGTTAGGTAGAAACTGAAAACTGAAAGAATTATATTATTGATAAAGGAGCAATCTCTTCTTTTTGTAAGGGTTTGCTTCTTTTGCTGCAATGTTTTTAACAGACAAAATTATGAACAGGACAGAAATTCAAACACAGCTAGGACTTCCTGTTTCAAACAGCACGTACTGCAACCAAGACTTAGTGTAAACAAGACATTTCACAACACAAGTAGATTTTTGTCAAACATCATTAACATAAATTTATAGAGCCTTGAAAGCATTGAGTTTTGTTAAATACAATACTGTTACTGTATGTCTGAACTGATTATATAACCGATGTCAAATCGTTGAGGCAAAGCGATTGTAACAGATAATCCATTGGTAAAACTGGTATTGATTGCCCATCAATAGAATTTAGGTGATTTTATTATTGGTAAATATAAACATGCGAGTCTTTGGAAACTGAATAGAACATGCTCACTGTCAAACACCTTCTCCAGATGAACAATTTGAAGCTTGAGAAGTTCAGTCCCTGCAGTCTTGTTGCAGTGTAAAAGGCTTGCACCTTCCTTATGACGCTGGATGATTATTTTGGCAGTAAATTTAAATACAGGCATGCTGACGAGAACCTAAAGCACCAAGTAAATGGTCGGGTTAAGCTTTAGATTGACTGATTGAGATTTAACGCCGTTTGCCAAATAATTTCAGTTATCACAGGGGTAAGTTGACCTCTCCATGTATTTCCTAACCTTTTCACACCAATCTTTCCAAATAACTGACTGCTTTTCCACATAAACTGTCAGTCTACTGGTGGAAGAAGGATGACGCTTGTAGCATTGACTTTGATCAAAGGCAGGCAAAAATACTGGTCAAGCTTGGCTTCGAGGTCACTACAGCCTACTGGAATCAGTCAACTTCGTATTCATTTAAAATCAACTGTATATAATATTTTTGCATGCCCTATTCCCATCTATCTTTGTGCTTCTTATTCGCATTTTCGGCTTTAAAATCAGGAAAAAGGTCAGGACCAGAACAAAGAAAATGATCAACTATGAGATAAATATCTTACCTTTGATTTTTAAAATATCCAGAGATTCATAAACACTTCCCAAACTCTCCAAATATTTTGTTGACTACTGTACAAAACAGTGAAAAGTGTAGTCGCCATTTTCCTATGAAATGTTCTTTTTCAATTTGGGCCAGGTCGCTTATATCCTAGCTAAAAATAAATGCAATGAATAATACGTCACACATGATCATGTGACTGTCTCAGTGAAGAAATGGGGGAAAAGTGAATAGTTAATCTTTCAAAGGAATCAGACAATTAAATGTTAATTTTGAAACAAGTATTTGTGATAACACGATATTTGTAGAACTGTTTATACACAAAATATCATTGCATGAATACATGTATCAAAATAATTGCAAGTTTATGTCTAAATATCTGTTTTTGCCCAATATTGTGTTGCAACATTGACTTTCTTCATAATGTTTATTCTTCTGGCTCATGTTTTTATAGAAAAATAATTTTGATCATAATTTTGCTGCCAGATTGCAGACGATGTAAGTTATATTTGAACCACAAGATACTCGCCTATTGAAGACTTGATTGTTTTTAGTCCTACATTAAAAGACATCACATTATATGCGCTCATTTTGTTTATATTCTGCAGAATAAGGTTGCCAAATAAATGACAGATGATAAAATGAGCAAGCCAAAGTCTAAATTATTTGGACTAGATTTTGTGTTTATGCTGCTTTCAACAAATTTCCAGTTAAATATCACGGAGTTGCCTGGGTTAGGTACCAGTACATCTTGTACACTTATCCAGAGACCTTAAATATAATCATTTGTAATGCTAAGCGTCAAGGAGGGCAGCCATTACCATGTTTAAAGTCAAGACTATTGAAAGAAGCAGGCTTGTTTGATAGTCCTTCAAAGAAAGAAGTCGCATATGTTTTTTTCATTTTTTATTATCCAGCATATGCCTGCCATATAAATAACAGATGATAAAACGAGCAAGCGAAAGTCTAAATTATCAAGATTTCCGAATCATGGAATGACTGCATTTTCAATTAGAATAGTGGCAGTTGAATGCACTTTAAATTGCTCTAAATTCAATTATGTTTGGATGATTAGGAAATTCGTCACATGAATATTCGTTTAATGTGTGCTAAAATAATATATTAATAATATAATAAATAAAAGTCGGTCCATACCTTTTAAGCTTTACGTTGAAACGGCCGCCATCTTGGACAAGTATAAAACCACCGTTATTTCAAATTCGAATTCTAGACGTTGCGTCAGAAATGAAGATCTACGTTCTCGGTTTGGCATAGAGTGAAAATATGCGAATTCTTTATTTATCGACAAAAAAGAATGAATTTATCAGGATTTATTCCAATGAAATAAATTAAGTTGATAATGTTACAAAGGTAGTTATATATAGTCATTTTTATGAAATAAATCCAATTTAAGGTGGTCTCCTTAATGCCTATTTTTATACCTATTGAAATATACAGTACTCATTTTATAAAGTCATTTTTTTTATCACAATAGTATGTGATGTAGAAATTTAATGTTATTAACTTAGAAAATCGTTAATGTACTTCACATTGAAAGTAATTTTGAAATGTGAAATTTATCTGTTGTTTGATTTTTGTCCTTGTAAAATATTAAGGAGACCGGGTTTGGTCTCCTTAATCCACCGGTCTCCTTAATGCCTATTTTTAGATACGCATGGTCTCCTTAATGCATATTCCATATATATATATATATATATATATATATTTATCATTATTATGCGTTAATTCCCTCTTTAAGTTTAAGCATGATTAATCGATTATATGTTTCAGGCGCGTCAAAAGAAGTCTTTCTCAAAAGTAAAAGTACCCTAAACAAGAAGTGAAATAAGTAAAAAGAGTCTTAATTATTTAGTTTAATATATCATTATTTAATAACCATATACTGAACACACTCAACGATTTGTAGTTGATTAAATTTATGAATCGATATGTCAAAGTTTAATAAGTAAAGATAGAAACAACTTTTCGATGTACCATTGATTAATGGAAATAACAATCGTCCTATGTGGCATTAATTAATGGAAACAACAATCGTCCTATGTGGCATTAATTAATGAAGATAACAACCTTCCGATGAGCCATTTAGCAGCGTTCTTTCTTAGGCGTACTTTTTAAGATGATCCGTAACACAACAATGCTGCATCATACATAGTTGCATGCCGGCGCGATTAATTTAAAAAGTGCCTTTTCCTTTGAGTTTCGTAGTCCATGACGGCTGTAGACCATGTACTGTAGAACGTAAATGTATGGAAGAGGATCTATGGTAGTATTATCCACCCAATCGTCCAATAGGCTATCTCTGTATGCCATATCCTCTTCTGTTGATCTTAACATCCAACGGTCCACATGTCTATATCTGTATGCCATATCCTCTTCTGTTGATCTAAACATCCAACGGTCCACATGTCTATATATGTATGCCATATCCTCTTCTGTTGTTCTAAACATCTCAAACCGTAACTCTGGGGGACAACATTGCATCTCCGTTTGTCTGAAGGGGCGAAATTCTTGGTAAAAATACCTCTCTGTTTTTCACGTTCACGTTTTATAAATGGTTCAGTTACAATGAAAATGTTTTGCAAGTCACTGCATGCACAGACCTGCATACCACTATTCCTTATTCGTTGTTCAAGATCTAATATCGACAGAGTTCTCTGAAACTGTCCAGTACGGTACAAATATGAAGCATATTTTAACCTTGGTGATGTCACGTCTGAATTAAAGCTATGTTTGAATAAAAGTAGTGTGATCGGTGTAAGGTCTATTCCCGGGAGTATAGACTCATTGGATTGTAGGAGTGCAAGGCATGAATATAGAAATGGAAACATGATGGCTGACACTTCAGACTGTAGACAACCTTCCTTTGCATAATGTATTACCTTAATAGATTCCCCGGATTACTCATTGGCTTCTTGGAGTGCAAGGTATGAATAAAGAAATGAAAACATGATGGCTGACACTTCAGACTGTAGACTACCTTTCCTTGCATAATGTATTGCCTTACGCATTAATATATTTATTTCTTCCACATAAGCGTTTGTGTTGTACCTGGGGATCAAGAACCTCTCTAAACAATAAAAGGAACCATCTAATGTTGACTTCCTCATTTTTCATCCTATGATAGCATATACTTTTTGTTAGTAATGTATTTATTCAATCTGCCATTTATATTGTCGAACTGAATTGGTAACGAAGACTCTCCTTGGCTTTTCAATATTTTTCTGAGTATATGCATCAATACATTATGTTTAACCCCGTCTAATTTTCCAAATACAATGTTGGCCGACTCATTGAAATAGTTCGGACAGTTCAAACTACGCACGGCTGCACGCATAGATCGCAGGAGATGATTCACACAATTCAGTAGATTTCGTTCGCTCCAGAAATAGAGATCTTTCTTATCAAGACTCCTTTACGAAGGTAGACTGTACAGACTCTAATGAGATCGTTATTGTGAACATGCGCCTTTGCGTGTTTTTTTGCTTTGGTAAACTGCATTTCTTCGCTTGCCTTTAGGTTCAAACATGTTAAAGGACTCAAACCAGATAGATTGGTTGGTGTTTAACTCTGCTTACAACACTTTTTAGTTATATCACGGTGTTTCTTGGGTACGTTACCAGTACTACTGTTTCACCATCTAGTCAGGCATAATGATAAACCCTTAATTATAAGCGCATAGGAATGCAGCTATTACTCACATAGTGCTTGGTATGACCCAACCGGCGACCGAACCCGGGACGCTCTATCTGGTATCCGTAAATAGCCCAGCCGAGCCGATTGATACACTATCGTTAACATGATCATTGAACCGATAGTAAAATAGTAACGTGATCTTCTTGAAATATCTAAATTAAAATATACCTAACGTTTATTACAAAGAGACGTGTAGATTGTGTAAAAAAATATCTTTGTGATATACCTCCCTACCATTTGTTATTGAACACTCCTATTGTTGCTGTTGCAGATTGCCTGTTATACAACTGACCGCTGGAATTCAATCCGATTTTCTAGATGATATGAATACTATTATGCTAATACACATGAGTAGTAATAGTAATAGAAGTACTAGAAGTAGTAGGAGTTAAACAAGTAGTAGTAGTAGTAGCAGTAGAAGTGAAATCAATAGTAGAAGTGGTGTAGTAGTGGTTAATATAGGAGTAGTAGTAGTTAAAGTAATATAAGTACTTGGAGTAGTAGAGATAAAAATGATAGTAGTAGTTGTAGTAGTAATTGTAGTTGTAGGAGTTAAAATAGTAGTAGTAGTAGCAGTAGTATAGTAGTGGTAAAAATAGAAGTAGTAGTAGTTATAGTATTCGAAGTAGTTGTAGTATTCGAAGCAGTTGTAGAAGTAGTCACTAAAATGGTTGTTAAAGTTGTAGTAGAAGTAGCATCTGAAGAAGTAGAATTAAAAGTTGCACATGTAGTAGTAGTTTTCGTAGTGGCCGTACTGGTTGTACTTGTCTTACTGCTCGTACTTGTTGTACTGGTCGTACTGGCTGTACTGGTTGTACTGGTCGTTATGGTTGTACTGATTGTACTGGTCGTACTGGTTGTACTTGTTGTACTGGTTGTACTGGTGCACTGACTGTTCTGGTCGTACTGGTTGTACTGGTCGGACTGGTCGTACTGGCTGTACTTGTTGTACTGATTGTACTGGTAGTACTGATTGTACTGGTGCACTGACTGTACTGGTCGTACTGGTTGTATTTGTGCACTGACTGTACTGGTCGTACTGGTTGTACTGGTGCACTGACTGTACTGGTCGTACTGGTTGTATTGGTGCACTGACTGTACTGGTTGTACTGATCGTACTGGCTGTACAAGCTGTACTGTTTTAACTGGCGTACTGATGGTACTGGTTGTACTGGTTGTACTAGTGTATTGGTTATACTGGTCGTTCTGGTTGTACTAGTGTACAAGTTGTACTGGTTGTACATCTTGTATTGGTTTTACATATTGTACTGGTTGAACATATTGTACTGGTTGTACTGGTCGTACTAGCTGTACCGGTCATACTGGTTGTACCGGCGTACTGATTGTCCTGGTCGTTATGGTTGTTCTGGCTGTACTGGTCGTACTGGCTTTACTGGTCGTTATGGTTGCTCTGGCTTTACTGGTCGTTATGGTTGTACTGGCTGTACTGGTCGTACTGGTCGTACTGGATTTACTGGTCGCACTTGCGTAACTGGTTTTACTGGTCGTACTGGCTTTACTGGCAGTTATGGTTGTACTGGTTGTTCTGGCTGTAATGGCTGTACTGGTTTTACTGGTTGTTCTGGCTGTACTAGCTTTACTGGTTGGACTGGGCGTTACGGTTGTATTAGTTGTACTGGCTGTACTGGTTGTACTGGTCGTTATGGTTGTACTGATTGTACTGGTCGTTCCGGTTGTACTGGTGCACTGACTGTACTGGTCGTGCTGGTTGTACTGACTGTACTGGTTGTACTGATCGTACTGGCTGTACTGGCTGTACTGTTTTAACTGGCGTACTGGTAGTACTGGTTGTACTAGTGTATTGGTTATACTGGTCGTTTTGGTTGTACTAGTGTACAGGTTGTACTGGTTGTACCGCATGAACTTGTTGTACATATTGTACTGGTTGAACATATTGTACTGGTTGTACATATTGTACTGGTTGTACATATTGTACTGGTTGAACATCTTGTACTGGTTGTACTGGTCGTACTAGCTGTACCGGTCATACTGGTTGTACTGGTTGTACCGGCGTACTGATTGTACTGGTCGTTATGGTTGTTCTGGCTGTACTGGTCGTACTGGCTTTACTGGTCGTTATGGTTGCTCTGGCTGTACTGGTCGTACTGGCTTTACTGGTCGTTATGGTTGTTCTGGCTGTACTGGCTGTACTGGTCGTACTGGCTTTACTGGTCGTATTGGCTTTACTGGCAGTTATGGTTGTACTGGTTGTTCTGGCTGTACTGGCTGTACTGGTTTTACTGGTTGTTCTGGCTGTACTAGCTTTACTGGTTAGACTGGGCGTTATGGTTGTACTGGTCGTAAGGGTCAAACTGTTTGTACTGGCTGTACTGTTTGTACTATTCGTACTGGTTGTACTGGCTGTACTGGTCGTACTGGTTGTACTGGCTGTACTGGTTGTACTAACCAATACTGGTCGTACTGGTGTACTGTTTGTACTGGCTGTACTCGCTTGACTGGTTGTACTGGCCTTACTGGTTGTACTGGCCTTACTGGTTGTACTGGTTGTACTGGCCTTACTGGTTGTACTGGTTGTACTGGCCTTACTGGTTGTACTGGTTGTACTGGCCTTACTGGTTTTACTTTGTGTACTTGTTGTACTGGTTGTACTGGCCTTACTGGTTTTACTTTGTGTACTGGTTGTACTGGTTGTACTTTGTGTACTGGCTGTTCTGGTTGTACTTGTTGTACTGGTCGTACTTTTTGTACTAGTTGAGCTGACTGTTCTGGTTGTACTTGTTGTACTGGTCGTACTTTTTGTACTAGTTGAGCTGACTGTTCTGGTTGTACTTGTTGTACTGGTCGTACTTTTTGTACTAGTTGAGCTGACTGTTCTGGTTGTTCTTTAAGTCCTGTTGGTCGTTCTGTCTGTACTGATTGTACTGGTTATATTGGTCGTACTGTCTGTACTGGTGCACTGGCTGTACTAGTCATTCTGGTTGTACTTGTCGTACCGGCTGTATTGGTTGTACTGGCTTGACTGGTTGGACTGGGCGTACTGGTTGTACTGTTGTGCTGGTTGTAATAACCAATACTGGTCGTCTTGGTTGTACTGGCTTTACTGGTTGGATTGGGCGTACTAGTTGTACTGGTTGTACTGGTCGTACTGGTTGTACTGGACGTACTGGTTGTACTGGTCGTACTGGTTGTACTGGTTGTACTGGTCGTACTGGTTGTACTGGTTGTACTGGCTGTACTGGTCGTACCGGTCGTACTGGTCGTACCGGTCGTACTGGTTGTACTGGCTGTACTGGTCGTACTGGCTTTATTGGTCGTTATGGTTGTACTGGTTGTTCTGGCTGTACTGGTTTTACTGGTTGTTCTGGTTGTACTAGCTTTACTGGTTGGACTGGGCGTTATGGTTGTACTGGTCGTACTGGTCGTATCGGTCAAACTGTTTGTACTGGCTGTACTGTTTGTACTATTCGTACTAGTTGTACAGGTTGTACTGGCTGTACTGGTCGTACTGGTTGTACTGGCTGTACTGGTGATACTGGTTGTACTAACCAATACTGGTCGTACTGGTGTACTGTTTGTACTGGCTGTACTCGCTTGACTGGTTGTACTGGTTGTACTGGCCTTACTGGTTTTACTGGTTGTACTGGCTGTACTGGTTGTACTTTGTGTACTGGTTGTACTGGTTGTACTTTGTGTACTGGCTGTTCTGGATGTAATTGTTGTACTGGTCGCACTTTTTGTACTAGTTAAGCTGACTGTTCTGGTTGTACTTTGTGTCCTGTTGGTCGTTCTGTCTGTACTGGTTGTACTGGTTATATTGGTCGTACTGTCTGTACTGGTGCACTGGCTGAACTGGTCATTCTGGTGGTACTGGTCGTACTGGCTGTACTGGTTGTACTGGCTTGACTGGTTGGACTGGGCGTACTGGTTGCGCTGGTTGTAATAACCAATACTGGTCGTCTTGGTTGTACTGGCTGTACTGGTTGGATTGGGCGTACTATTTGTACTGGTTGTACTGGTTTGTACTGGTCATGCTGGTTATACTGGACGTACTGGTCATACTGGTTGTACTGGCTGTACTGGTCGTACTGGTCGTACCGAGCGTACTGGTTGTACTGGTTGTACTGGTTGTACTGGTTGTACTGGTCGTACTGATAAATTATCCAGGACACGCTGCGGTATAACTGAAATATTTGTTGAAAGCGTCATAAAAAAACACTCAAACAAACTGCCTTTGGTCATGTTTCAGGGAGGTAGTTTAACTACACGCTAAGTCATGCGTTTAACGAAACAATACGGTAAGTTACAGTTGCCAAACAAATTACAGCTAATTACAATAATAGTAGCTGTTATATGATCGGTGTATTGGCAAGCGTGAGCTGTCCTATTGTTTCATTGAACAAAGGGCATATGTAACTTATTATTATTCTTTAGTTCCTCCCAAATGGAAGATCATTTCAAAATAACAAGAGAGAGAGAGAGAGAGAGAGAGAGAGACAGACAGACAGAGGAGAGAGAGAGAGAGAGAGAGAGAGAGAGAGAGAGAGAGAGAGAGAGAGAGAGAGAGAGAGAGAGAGAGAGAGAGAGAGAGAGAGAGAGAGAGAGAGAGAGAGGTGAGAGAGAGAGAGAGAGAGAGAGAGAGAGAGAGAGAGAGAGAGAGAGAGAGAGGGGGAGGGGGGGGGGAAACAGAGTGAAAGAGCATATCTCAACAATTAATACATGCAATATTACAACAGCACACAAACAAACAAAACATAAAGTAATACTGACAGTATTTATTTAACCCGGTACAAAATACTTGTATCTATTCCATATGTTATGTAGAAATAGTACCACATGTTATTACGGTCATTATCATAACAACATAAGGACCATATAGAGACTATGTGTAGTATATATTCCATACGTTATGTAGAAATAGTACCACATGTTATTACGGTCAATATCATAACAACATTAGGACCATATAGAGACTATGTGTAGTATCTATTCCAAACGTTATGTAGAAATAGTACCACATGTTATTAAGGTCATTATCATAACAACATTAGGACCATATAGAGACTATGTGTAGTATCTATTCCATACGTTATGTAGAAATAGTACCACATGTTATTACGGTCATTATCATAACAACATTAGGACCATATAGAGAGACTATTTGTAGTATCTATTCCATACGTTATGTAGAAATAGTACCACATGTTATTACGGTCATTATCATAACAACATTAGGACCATATAGAGACTATGTGTAGTATCTATTCCATACGTTATGTAGAAATAGTACCACATGTTATTACGGTCATTATCATAACAACATTAGGACCATATAGAGACTATGTGTAGTATCTATTCCATACGTTATGTAGAAATAGTACCACATGTTATTACGGTCATTATCATAACAACATTAGGACCATATAGAGACTATGTGTAGTATCTATTCCATACGTTATGTAGAAATAATACCACATGTTATTACGGTCATTATCATAACAACATTAGGAGCATATAGAGACTATGTGTAGTATTTATTCCATACGTTATGTAGAAATAGTACCACATGTTATTACGGTCATTATCATAACAACATTAGGACCATATAGAGAGACTATTTGTAGTATCTATTCCATACGTTATGTAGAAATAGTACCACATGTTATTACGGTCATTATCATAACAACATTAGGACCATATAGAGACTATGTGTAGTATATATTCCATACGTTATGTAGAAATAGTACCACATGTTATTACGGTCATTATCATAACAACATTAGGACCATATAGAGACTATGTGTAGTATCTATTCCATACGTTATGTAGAAATAGTACCACATGTTATTACGGTCATTATCATAACAACATTAGGACCATATAGAGAGACTATGTGTAGTATATATTCCATACGTTATGTAGAAATAGTACCACATGTTATTACGGTCCTTATCATAACAACATTAGGACCATATAGAGAGACTATTTGTAGTATCTATTCCATACGTTATGTAGAAATAGTACCACATGTTATTACGGTCATTATCATAACAACATTAGGACCATATAGAGACTATGTGTAGTATCTATTCCATACGTTATGTAGAAATAGTACCACATGTTATTACGGTCATTATCATAACAACATTAGGAGCATATAGAGACTATGTGTAGTATCTATTCCATACGTTATGTAGAAATAGTACCACATGTTATTACGGTCCTTATCATAACAACATTAGGACCATATAGAGAGACTATTTGTAGTATCTTAAAGGCGTATCCTCTGAATTTTTCCAATGGACAGAATTTTCTTAAATTTTGTCCAGAGCTTCCTTACTCAAAGACTAACTTAAAACAACATTCAAAACAATGGGTCGCGGTTCTACTTTTTTTGCTATGCACTCTTTTAAAACCCATATATGTGCTCAGTTTAAGGAAATATAACGGAATGTAGAGAAACAACACTATTTCATACCAGTGAACACAAACACATACATTTATATATCAACATGTTTTTATTTCATATTACAGGAATCAATCATGTGTCAACTTCATCAATATTGACCAATTTTTAAAAATATTATATTTTAACACTTTATATTCAATAATTCAAGATGGCCGCCATGATAAAATTTGTATAAAATTGAACACGGGTACAATACAAAAGTTGGAATTTAAAAAATTGTAGTGGACAGATTTTTGTAATACTTTTCATATGAACACCTTATTATAAGGGTTGTTGAATGAAACATAAAAATCTATAGGTCGCGGTGCTAATTACAGAGATATTTCCTATTAAATTATCTCCCTTTATGATTTTTTTTCATAAAATTAGCCCAGGAAAAATACAATTTTGAATTAAATATCTCTTAGGACAGTATTTTTTTGATAAATTTGTAATATAAATAACTGGTTATAAGGGTTCTTGAATGAACCTTAAAACAATGGTTGCAGTGCTTACTAGTTGAGTTTTACATTGGATTATCTCCCTTTATGATTTGTTTTTAATAATAGCCCAACAAAAAATCATTTAAAAATTAAAGGCTTTTTAGTGGACATATTTTTTCAATATTTCTCATATCAATAAACTTGTTAAATGGGTTGTTGAATTAAACAAAACAAAACACTGTTGGCTATGTTCATTCGCTAAATTTCACATTGAATTATCTCCCTTTAAGAATATTTTTTTTAGGAAAAATTACAAATTTGAAAATCTTCTAGTCTATACATATCTTCAATAACTCTCACTGTTTCACATGAATTATGTTGAAATACACACATTCATTTCAACTTATTTTGATGCCTTTGCAGCAGACAGACTTTGAAAATATTGCGACAAAAGAAGAAATTATAGCATTCAATCATTGTATGTGGGAAAAGGTTAAGCAAATAAACCACTAGTTGCTGTACATATTACCAGGAACAATTTTACTGATGTATTTCACATTGGTTAAATAACAAAAATAAAAAGTACCTCTTTAGGAAAAGAAGGCAACAGGTCAATACGAAATCCTTAATGACCCCCTTTCCCACATACAAACCTGCAGCAGAAATTCAGACAAAAATATGGAAAGTCTATGTTAATGAAAGTAGCATAGAAGAAAAGAGTTGAAAACATTGTTGCAAACATATTGCCCACTATGAGCAAGTTATCCCTTTGTGACACCGTGTTCATAAGTCATCAAGTGCAAATGCCTCAAAATGCTCTGCAAGTGGGAAAGGGGTATTGCATTTCTGCAAAAAAGAGATTTTGTATAATTTGTTACAAGCATACCTAAATAAAAGCTGTGTTCAATGAAGTAAAAAAAATATTGGTTTTCTTCATTATTACATACAAATTACATTTAAGATTCTATCAGTGTTGTTAAGTGAAAACATAACCCACTAAACTGTCAAACATACAAGGTTACTACAGCAGAAGACTATACAAACATATCTAGACAAAAATATATCTAAGTATAACCTATGATGTGGCATCTGATCTTTTTCAAATCAAAAAATCTTATGTCATGCTCAGACTTACATTGGTGGTAATCAACTATATTGTGAGGTTATCAGTTCTAGACACAGAGAAAGTATGAATCTATCAATCTTTCATTAATTTTCTTTTTTTTAAATATAACTTTTGGGGAGATTAGCTAGATATTACCATTACTCATAATAATAAAGTGAGTGTCTAAAACACTGACAAATTGAGTAGACCAAGATAAGAAGACAATATTACTCTAAGCTGGGTATGCACAGTGTACTCTTAAACATTTTTCAGTTCATACTCCTAGTGTCAACATATTTCAAAATTCATACATCAACTTTCAACAACAAATAATATGGTTTCTGTTTTTGATTGGGGTTTCATGCCATTTCAACAGTATTTCGTTTATATCCCAGCAACAGTTTGCTTATACATAATACAATTTCATTAGTTAGGCTATGAAAACGTGCCTTGCCTACAGGCAATCTACCATGACCTGCTGTCGGCAAGAATCAAAACTGCCTTGTTAAAGCAGCATAGCAGCAGTTCTAGTTATTCGCTCATGCGAGCAATCAGAACTGCTGCAGGGCTGTTTCCTTGATGCGGTATTTTCATTTGTTAACTTTTCATAATAAACACATCAGAGAAATTAATTACATACCAATGCATGACTGATTGTATCATATATCCAGTGACCATTTTAAAACATCAATAACTTTCTACAATAAACAGCAGTCTGCGCATGCATATGTTCTGATCAATCAGATCAAGTTGCACAGAGGTGTAGGTTGGTCTGAATCTATGCTAGTCACAAAGACCTTCAGTCTAGTTCTCACAGAATGATACTCAAATATGCTATTGAAACTGTTTCATTTTGTTCATGTAGAAATACAGCAAACAGTGTCTGTACACATATCCATTGGCAAAAAATGAAGACTCAGATTAATGAAACATGCAGGTTCACAACATAGGAACAAATTACAGTTTTATGTTATTCAAAATGAACATTTCTTCTGCAAAGTTACTCACAATGTTTATCTGTAGAGCATTACAAGAATGGGTGAATGTCATGTAAACAAAAAAATATCTTGGGAAACTTTATTCAACAAAAAGTATTATGAGCAAGATGTCAAAGTTCATACATCAACCTTAAAATAAACATACAATAATTATATTTATAATTGAGATTTACACCATTTCAACAGTATAAATTTCAGTTATATCCCAGCGCATTTCACTTTTCAAATCAGTACTAGCAGGGTCACATAGATACTAGGTTAAGAAAATGTGCCTAGCCCACATGCACTCAACCATGATCTGCTGTGAGCGGGTAAAAAGGCGGACACACATAGTTTTACCAGATAATAGGCATGTTAACCCTTTCCCACATACAACAAATCAACAGCAGACAACTTTGATAACATTTGGGTAAAAAACATAGAAAGTCTCTATAAATGTAGGTATGCTTTATACTGAAAACAGTTGAAAACATTGTGACAAAACTGAAAAGAAGAAATTGCTCAATTTGAACAATTTCTCCTTTTATCACAATGTTTAAGTCGACTGCTGCAGAAGCAATTTAGCATAAGAAAACGTCTCAGGTCTGTGTGTGAGTAACAGTGCTCTGTGAAAACCACCCTGATCTTACAGCAGACTCATGATAGTCAAACGAAGGGAAACAATTGGAATAGTTTGATAGGCTCTGCTTTCCAAATGAGTTTGGGACAGTTCGATTTAAAGATCTAGCAAGCGCATATGGATCACACTTATTCTGCATTACAGCCTTACTAAATCACTTTTGAAAATACTTCTTGACTTGAGTAGTTAAAGAGTTTTTGTCAGTAAATTGTACAACTGGTTTCCTTCATGTTTTTCTTGTCTTGTGGTTTATGTCTGACCATCTGTTTACAAAATGGGAAACTGTTTCTTGAACTTTCACCATGGTTGATGCATCGTCATCCATAATTACAACATAGACATTCATATACCTATTATCTTTGTCGAGCACAAGACAGCGCGCCACATCCGGTTCCAAGGATTTAGAACTATCATGCCAGTTTCTTCAACACTGATGGATGGGCATTAATTCACCTTTACTTTCATGAAAGCTACATTGTTTATAGTCTTGAGATCTAAGTCAAAATGCAACCCATTTTCCCGACTTGCTCCCCACTAGAGTGGCAGCCACTCTATATAGCTCCATCCGATCCACCCTTCTGTGAACCCATGTCATATTTGAATTGAATATATGGAGTCTTGTCTACAGTACTGAAAAATAGAACAAAGAGGTTGATAAATACCTGGCTTTGATATAATGTTAACTAAATCATATTGCAATCTACTTAAGACATATAAACACATGTGTAATAATTTATGACTATGATAGAATATTTTGTGTGTATGTTTTATTTCTAAAGTGTTATTTCATAACCCAAATTGGGGACCCATTCACAATCAAAAGACACCTCTTTTTTTCACAAAAGTAGGCCTAAATTTCATAAAAGCTGACTTTCATCACATTTTACATGTCACTATTTTCGTAATTGAAAGGGCCCTGGTCACAAAACAGCATAAAAAACACACTGATTTTTACAGGCTACATTGACAATAAGTTAGCTTTGTTTTAATGGGGTATTATGCCGTTTTCAACATTATTTCAGTTATATCAGGGACATAGATAATATCTTATCTATGTCCCTGGTTATATCACAGCGACAGTTTACTTATTCATGAATCCTTGGTAAAATTCCTTGAAATTTAACTAAAATTTAAATGTGTTCAATTTGATAATACTGTACATCAAGATAAAAATCAGATAAATGACTGTCAGACGAAACCCCCACCGGGCCCACCCCCTTCAATTTTTGTAAACTCAGAAAAATAATAACATCATAGAAAATTATAATTAAATTTTTAATAGTTAATAAGTTACCTGAACTAAAGTTGCCCCTTGCTCGGCTGGTGTCGTTTGGTTGTTTCGACAGTATTCACAGTTCCACATACTATAACGAGCCGTAGCCATGTCTGGTTTCAGGAGAAATATTACTTTAGATAGTGTTATTTCACTCAGTCTTCACAAACAGGCTGATCTTCCAAGTAAACGAGTTCTAGTATACAATTCTCCTTCCCGGCATGTTTTCCGCTTAGTTTGCGGCGAATCCGATACCGATTATCCATTATCGATGCAAGTTTCCGTCAATCTTTTGAAAAGATTGCGATTGCTTTCGCTTTCTGCACGTTTAAAAGATAACAATCTGCCATTCTTTAGCCTAGCTAGCGCGGACATAATGATTGTACACCGAATTTACACCTTGTTATGCTTGTTGATATCGTGTTCCGGATATTGACAGTTTCACAATTTAATTGAGCGCAATGAGCATAAAAGAGCAAAGCACTAAAATGAATCGGAATGGACATGCGCAAAAAAGATGCGCAGCAACACACCGACGATACGCCTTTAACGAGGTTTTTTTCGTGTTTTTCTTCAAATGCAAACTCGGACGCCTGTGTTTTTTATCATTTTAATAACTTGGACACTCCCATCTACATGTACATACATTCATATCCCCAGGGACGTAGATAAGAGGGATAAGCAACTCCACCTGTACACCCGTTATCTGGTTAAAATATCACATGGAGAAATACAATTGTCCAAATTTTCATATTTTGTAGCAAATAAAACTTTGAAGTCACATTTGGCACATAAACAAAACATACTTATTCTGAAAGCTTAATTTTTTTACTAAAGTAAGAGATACATTTCTTTGTACTTTGAATAATGATTGGAATAAAAGACACAGAAATTGTGATTTCTAAATTTTTTGTTCCAATAATTGATAGATTAACATTATTCATAAGGATAAAATATTATCAAAACATGTATTGTATTAAAATATTTTTATCCATTGCAATAGAAGAATGTTTAAAAATTTTAGAAAATATCTTTGTTATTTTCATATATTCATTAGTTTTTGAGTTTTACTTTTTGCAAATGTTGGGACGTGTGACATTTTAGAATACAACTTAGTTACTTATCCCTCTTATCTACGTCGCTCATATCACTAACCCAAAATCGTTTTTTCAACATCTCTGAAACTGACCAGTACAGTAAAAATATGAAGCATATTTTAACCTGGATGATGTCTGAATTGAGACTTCCTTTGAATAACAGTAGAGTGATCGGTGTAAGATATGTTCCTCGCAGTATAGACTCACTATCTTCAAGATATGCCTGGAATGAACAGAGAAATGGAAACACGATCGCTGACACTTCATACTGGAGTCTACAGTTAAGAACATCATGAAATAAAAAAAATACTGAGTTAAGTAATGTGATTTGTCATGCCAACCACAAGTTAATTTTTGGTCAGGTAAGCTAATACAAGAGGCCTAAGAGAACCAGTCAAGCTCCACTGCCATAGATAAAATAACCCAAACCTTTGTTGTTGTCTGACTTTTGTCAAGTTAAGTGCACTAGACAATGCTACACACAATATATCTGCACTAGACAATGCTACACACAATATATCTAAGCTTAGACAAAAATACAAATTTTGAGCCCATGGGCCTAATCTTAAAAATCTTCGGAGGGGATCAGTAGACAATACTACACATCAAATATCAAGGCCTTACGCTTTCAGACAAGATGACTTTTAAATGTTTCAGTATATATACACTTCGACGAATTTCTAATTGGCCACCATATAAAATATGATATTATGCGACATATTTAATAAATCTAAAGTTTAGTTATTTTTGTATTGTACACACCAATCTATCGATTTACAGAATGAAACAACGTATTCATGTACAAAATCATCCATGCGGAACGGTAGGTGCGAAAATAGCAAATATGCTCGCGTTCCTCGTGCACGGCATGGTAGTTGTCGTATTTGGTAGGAATGTATTCTTCGTGGATTGTCTTTAATGAAAAACATTAAATATGGCGAGAATGAGCATTGCAGAACGCGCTCAAGCCGTCGGAATTATTCGTGCCGGAACTCCCATCAGACAGGTATGTTACGCGTCGTTATAAAAGTTGCAATATGTTTTATAATTTGTTATTTAGTGCAAAATATTTACAGAAACATGTTTTTCTCTACCAAATGGCCTGCAAAAAGTCCGGATTTAAATCCGATCGAGCACGTGTGGGACCTATTGAAGCGCAAGGTGCTTGCCCAGCCGCTGCAACCAAATATCAGGCGTGTTATTCATCAGATGTGGGCGGCCATTCCACAACAGTATCTTCACAGATACATTGTATCAATGAGCATAAGGTGCTTTGCTGTAATTGTCGCAGCAGGTGGACATACAAAGTATTGAAACGAAAACAACAACGACGTGATTTGACCTTGCAGTTTGTGTTTTAAGGGTGTCCATGCTAACCCTCTCTGTTAAGTTTGTTCCCGTGATCAAATTTCAATGAAGTTTTGTTTTACATATAAGGAATATATTGTATTAAACTTATATTTGGTTATTTGTATTTTTCTCCGAATTATTTTCCTTATTGGCCAATTAGAAATTCGTCGATGTGTATACATATAAGTAAAATAAGCTCCGCCCCCTGGTGGCCATGTTTCACTATGGATTGGAACAATTTGAACACTATCGGTAGAGGTTCACCCAAGGAACATTTGAGCAAAATTATGTTCATATCTGGCCAGTACTTTTTGACAAGATTTTTAAAGTTTGCAGTATATATACATATAGGGAAAACGAGCTCTTCCCCCTGGTGTCCATATTTTTCGATGAATATTGATTTGAACAGTCTTGGTAGAGGGATGGCCCCCCCAAGGTATATCTCAAGTCAAATCAATTTTAAATTGGGCCAAAACTTTTGAAAGTGTTTCCTTTCCGCTACCATGGCAACCAGAGTTCCGCATGGAATTCAATTATTTTAACAACTTTGAAATGGGACAACCCAAGGAACATCCCTATTAAGTTTCATCAACATTGGCCAAGATGATTAAGAGATGTCGTTTGAAGCAAAATTTGGCGGACGACGGACAAAGACCGGTCACAACAGCTCACCTATAGCCTCCGACTCAGGTGAGCTAAAACAATGTGAAATCGTATTCAGTTATCTTTGCCTTTGGGGTGTAGAAGAAAGAACGTTCCCCTTAGATTCGAGAGTTCTGGGTTTGATCCCTGGCTTGGGTCAATCTACAAACTTTGAATATGGCAGTTATGGCTTTTCCTCTTGCATGGGGTTAGCATTAGTACTCGCGTGTGTTAGGTTTTGGGGTTAGCATTAGTACTTGCGTGTGTTAGGTTTTGGGGTTAGCATTAGTACTCGCGTGTGTTAGGTTTGGGGGTTAGCATTAGTACTTGCGTGTGTTAGGTTTTGGGGTTAGCATTAGTACTCGCGTGTGTAAGGTTGGGGGGTTAACATTAGTACTCGAATGTGTTAGGTTTTGGGGTTAGCATTAGTACTCGCGTGTGTAAGGTTTGGGGGTTAGCATTATTACTCGCGTGTGTTAGATTTGGGGGTTAGCATTAGTACTCGCGTGTGTAAGGTTTCAGGGTTAGCATTTGTACTTGCGTGTGTTAGGTTTGGGGTTTAGCATTAGTACTCGCGTGTGTAAGGTTTGAGGGTTAGCATTAGTACTCGCGTGGGTAAGGTTTGGGGGTTAGCATTAGTACTCGCGTGTGTAAGGTTTGAGGGTTAGCATTAATACTCGCGTGTGTAAGGTTTGGGGTTTAGCATTAGTACTCGCGTGTGTAAAGTTTGGGGGTTAGCATTAGTACTCGCGTGTGTTAGGTTTGGGGGTTAGCACATGAACACATGATAATCTTACTAGCAGTTGAAGTAATCAACCCTGGACACAGGATAAGCTTACCAGCAGCAGTATTAATTAACCCTGGACACAAGATAATCTTACCAGCAGTTGCAGTAATCAACCCTGAACACATGATAATCTTACCAGCAGTTGAATTAATCAACCCTGGACACAGGATAAGCTTACCAGCAGTTGTAGTAAGTAACCCTGGACACAGGATAATCTTACCAGCAGCAGTAGTAATTAACCCTGGACACAGGATAAGCTTACCAGCAGTTGTAGTAATTAACCCTGGACACAGGATAAGCTTACCAGCAGTAGTAGTAATTAACCCTGGACACAGGATAAGCTTACCAGCAGTTGTAGTAAGTAACCCTGGACACAGGATAAGGTTACCAGCAGTAGTAAGTAACCCTGGACACAGGATAAGCTTATCAGCAGTAGTATTAATTAACCCTGGATACAGGATAAGCTTACCAGCAGTAGTAGTAATTAACCCTGGACACAGGATAAACTTACCAGCAGTTGTAGTAAGTAACCCTGGACACAGGATAAGCTTACCAGCAGTAGTAGTAATTAACCCTGGACACTCTGTGATATGAGTAAAAATCTGTTTAAAAGCAGCTTTCTTAACATAATCACGAAGTAGATTTTGTTTGTTTTGGGTTTAATGCCACTTTCAACTGCTACGGTCATTTCGCGATGGACATGAAAGATGTTATTGCTCCCACAACTTATATTCACATTATATAAGCTATGAAACCAATATCAACTCACCTGCTGGAGCTTAAGATATAGTTTTAACTCATTTATGTTACATTGATTGCGAAAGAAGCTTTAAGCTTATATTAATCACGCTCGATGTTTGCTTACTTCAGACATTACAATTATTCCTGCTATTTTGAGTGGAAAAATCCCAAAGGCAGAACACGCTCATCCATGATTCGAACCTGGGACCTTTGGTACGAGAGGCCGACGCTCTACCACTGCACCACTGTCTTCCAGCTCAAGAATTGCATTGACGTCAATCGTTCAGACCTATCTAGCCCGCTCTAAAGGTTCGAGGAAGCAAGCACAGTAAATAAACACAGTTCTAATGTTCTCAAGAGCATTCATTGATTGGGGATTAACACAATTTTAAACACTTTCTTAGTCATATCACGATACCCATGTGTTTTCTGGCTTTCTCACAAGTCTTTCCCATCAACTGGCTGCTTTTCAACATAAACTATTTAACCCTTTTCCTCATATAGACTCTTTTTGACGCCTCTGCAGCAGTCGGCTTTTTGAAAACATAGTGACAAAAGAAGAAATTGCTCAAAAGGAGCAATTTCACATTTTGCCACAATGTTTTCCCATTTTAGTCATAGGTTATCCAGTCAATTATAGAGATTTATAGAGAATTAAAGAAGTCGTCTGCTGCATAATTGTTGTATGAGGGAAAGGGTTAACTCATTGCTGTAAGATTAATGACGGTCATTGCATTGATTTTTGTCAAACATCCGAAGGATAGTTGGCAAAGCAATGGTTCGAACTTACAACCTCTGAATTGACAGTCAGCATTGATACTGATCTGAGCTACCAAGACTAGAAATCAGGACGTCAATTAAAGCTGCAAGAATTCAGCAGGATGAGTGTTAATACTATCTCACTAAGGCATATAAAACTGTCTAAACTAAACAAGATTTGTGGTAGAGATATATCATCAAACCTTGTCCAAGGCAGTCACCCAGGGGAAAATTTAAAGTTTGACCGCTGCAGTCACCCAGGGGAAAAGTTAAAGTTTGAACGCTGCAGTCACCCAGTGGAAAATTTAAAATTTTAATGCTGAGGACAGGCAGCTTCTTAACCCTTTCACACATATAACAAATCTGGAGCAGACGACTTTGAAAACATCTTGGCAAAAGAAAAGGATTTCTTTTTTTTAAATTTATGTTTTTCTATTGAATAGAGCAATAAATAATGCGCAATTTTTCTTTTTGCCACAATGGTTATTAAAAGTTTTCTGCTGCAGAGGCGTCATATATTGAGGGAAATTATTAACTCTTTCAGCGCTAAAGGCTATATTGAAGTTTTTACAAACAATACTGATTCAGGTGTGCTTTCTCACCTGAATCAGCATTGTTTGCCTTTTAGTTATCAAAATAGTCCAAACTCTTATTACATGAGAAATGGAGACGCTCGATTTTGAACATGGAAGAGTCTTCTTTTAACAATTCGGCGCTGAAAGTGTTAACACTTGGTTTGGCCAATTAAAGTCTGATCACTGCAAGGAACACGTCATCTGTCATCTACCAATAATTTAGTCAGTAAAAGAGTGCTTGGAGACATTCTGCCAATAATTTGGTTAGTAAAAGAATGCTTGGATACATTCTGTCAATAATTTAGTCAGTAAAAGAATGCTTGGATACATTCTGCCAATAATTCTGCAGCAGACGTCTTTAAAAATATTTTTTCAAAAATTGGAATATGTCTATAATGGAATTAGTACTCGCGTGTGTTAGGTTTGGGGGGTTAGCATTAGTACTTGCGTGTGTTAGGTTTGGGGGTTAGTATTAGTACTCACGTGTGTTAGGTTTTGGGGTTAGCATTATTACTCGCGTGTGTTACGTTTGGGGGTTAGCATTAGTACTCGCGTGTGTCAGATTTAGGGGTTAGCATTAGTACTCGCGTGTGTTAAGTTTGGGGGTTAGCATTAGTACTCGCGTGTGTTAGGATAAATGGGCTGTAAAACGGGCAGGTCACCCAGGAAAATGGCTTGATATAACTGAAAATGTTCAGAAAGCTGCGATAAACACTACAGAAACAAGAAATATATCATTCAGTTATATTTTAATATCTTTATTTCATAAAAAGGCATGAACACACATGAACAGTTTACCCCCCTTTTACTTGATACAGATTTAGTGTCAATTTGTCTGTTTTTAAAATATCTGATGATTAAATCAGACAAATCTGGAAAACTTGAAATCGGCACTTAGATACAGACACCTTCTGTTCTTTGTCCATAATGTTCTCGAAAGTTGCTGCAGCAAATGCGTCAAAAGTCTTAGCGTATCAGGTAAAGGATGAAATAACACCAAACAAGAAATCATTTCAGGATAAAAAACACAAAAAACACAAATATTTACAAAATGTGTATAAATATAAACACACGAAGAGAAGGTGACAGAGTTGAAAAAAAGTGTGGGAAAAAGAGATAATGTTTGATTCTTTGAAACACAGGCTCCACATCTATTTACACAATGTGTATAAATATTAACACAATGAAAAATGGGTATTTGAACCTTTCCCACATACAACATATCTGCAGTAGTCGACTTAAAAACATTGATTGAACATTTATGAGAATGAGCTTTATTAACTCATACGACAATTCTGCAGCAGCCGACTTTGAACACATTCTTGTCCAAAAATAGAAAATCTCTATAATTGAATGGATAACCTATGACTAAAAGTGGAAAACATTGTGGCAAAAGTAGAAATTGCTCGTATTGAGCAATTTCTTCTTTTGTCACTATGTTTTCAAAAAGCCGTCTGCTGCAGAGGCGTCAAAAAGCGTCTATATGAGGGAAAAGGTTAAGCCTAGAAAAGATGGTCACCTGCTGCAGATATGTTGTTAAGTGAAAAAGGGGTTAAACGGTCAGAAACGTCTGAATGCTAAATAATAGACTAGTCTTTTGTTGACTATACAAACATAGACAACTGGCACACTCTTATTAACCCTTCCTCTCATATAGACGCTTTCTATAGACGTGGGATATGACAGAAACCCAACCTTTCTTTGTACTCCAGAGGGTCCAGATAAGAAGGGATTTACAGCTCTTTTCCCCAAAATATCTTTCTAATTATCCAACCAAACCCTATGATGTGGGTACTAAAAAGAATTGTCTCACAGAGGCGATTCTGTCGAGTATCCACAACAAGATTTTAATTTATTTATTTATTTATTTATTTATTTATTTATTTATTTATTTATTGGGGTTTTCCGCCGTTTTCAACATTATTTCAGTTATATCACGGCGACAGTTCACTCATTCATGATCCCTGGGTAAACAAACCAGTACTAGTCTAGAAAATGTGCCTTGCCCAATTGCTCTCCACATGACCGTAGTGCCGCGACTGGGGATCGAACCCGTGATACCCGGTTTCGAAATCCTCGACGCTAACAACTCGAACACAGCGGATTCCTAAAAGGTTTTAAGGTCAAATAAGAATTTAAAAACATGCAAAACCCCTTATCTAGAGCTCTGCATGATCCCGGTCTCACTGTATGTATTAGTGACGCTTAACCCTTTCCCACATATAACAAATCTGCAGAAGACAACCTCTAAAACTTCTAGGAGAAAATATCCGAAATACCACTAAATAAAACTACAATGGTGTTGAAAACATGGTGGCAAAAAGTGTCTGCTGCAGATGCGTCAAATTGTGCCTGCATCTAGAAAAGTGTTCAGTTCAGAATTCACGGGCCTTCCAGTATAAACGTAATCTGGTTAGGACCAGGAAGTGTCGTAACCTTTCCAGCTTTGGGGCGTGGCTAAATGCACTCTTTGTCTAAGGAAATTAAATGTAAATGAAAGCCTGCCAGAAAAGCAGATGGACAGACATATGATGGAGAAGTGATCCTTATATGTTCACTTGCCAATGTAAGTGAAAGCATGCCAGACAAGCAGAGGGACAGACATATGATGGAGAAGTGATCATTGTGCGTCACCTGCCAATATAAGTGAAAGCATGCCAGACAAACAGATGGACAGACATATGATGGAGAAGTGATTCTTATGTGTTCACCTGCCAATGTAAGTGAAAGCGTGCCAGATAAACAGATTGACAGACGTAGGATGGAGAAGTTATCCTTATATGTTCACCTGCCAATATAATTAAAAGCATGCCAGACAAACAGATGGCGAGACATATGATGGAGAAGTGATTCTTAGGTGTTCACCTGCCAATGTAAATGAAAGCATGCCAGACAAACAGATGGACAGACATATGATGGAGAAGTGATCTTTATGCGTTACCTGCCTATATAAGTGAAAGCATGCCAGACAAACAGATGGACAGACATATGCTGGAGAAGTGATCATTATGCGTCACCTGCCAATACAAGTGAAAGCATGCAAGACAAACAGATGGACAGACATATGATGGAGAAGTGATCATTATGCGTCACCTGCCAATATAAGTGAAAGCATGCCAGACAAACAGATGGACAGACATATGATGGAGAAGTGATTCTTATGTGTTCACCTGCCAATGTAAGTGAAAGCGTGCCAGATAAACAGATTGACAGACGTAGGATGGAGAAGTTATCCTTATATGTTCACCTGCCAATATAATTAAAAGCATGCCAGACACACAGATGGAGAGACATATGATGGAGAAGTGATTCTTAGGTGTTCACCTGCCAATGTAAATGAAAGCATGCCAGACAAACAGATGGACAGACATATGATGGAGAAGTGATCTTTATGCGTTACCTGCTTATATAAGTGAAAGCATGCCAGACAAACAGATGGACAGACATATGCTGGAGAAGTGATCGTTATGCGTCACCTGCCAATACAAGTGAAAGCATTCCAGACAAACAGATGGACAGACATATGATGGAGAAGTGATCCTTATGTGTTCACTTGCGAATGTAAGTGGAAGCATGCCAGACAAACAGATGGACAGGCATATGATGGAGAAGTGATTATTATATGTTCACTTGCCAATGTTAGTGAAAGCATGCCAGACAAACAGATGGACAGACATATGATGGAGAAGTGATCGTTATGTGTTCACTTGCCAATGTAAGTGAAAGCATGCCAGACAAACAGATGTACAGGCATATGATGGAGAAGTGATCCTTATATGTTCACTTGCCAATGTAAGTGAAAGCATGCCAGACAAACAGATGGACAGACATATGATGGAGAAGTAATCCATATTTGTTCACCTGCTAAGTGAAAGCATGCTAGACAAACTGATGGACAGACATATGATGGAGAAGTGATCCTTATATGTTCACCTGCCAATGTAAATGAAAGCCTGCCAGAAAAGCAGATGGACAGACATATGATGGAGAAGTGATCCTTATATGTTCACTTGCCAATGTAAGTGAAAGCATGCCAGACAAGCAGAGGGACAGACATATGATGGAGAAGTGATCCATATGTGTTCACCTGTCAATGTAAGTGAAGCATGATAGACAAACAGATGGACAGACATATTATGGAGAAGTGATCCTTATATGTTCACTTGCCAATGTAAGTAAAAGCATGCCAGACAAACAGATGGCCAGACATATGAGGGAGAAGTGATCCATATGTGTTCACCTGCCAATGTTAATGAAAGCACGCCAGACAAAAAGATGGACAGACACATGATGGAGAAGTGATTCGTATGTGTTCACCTGCCAAGTCAGGTGACATCAACACATGGGAGATAATCAGTTTTAAAATAAGTTAAGCTAGAGTTATGTTTGTTGGGACTCTACGTATTAAGAGATTGAAGTTTATTCATAAAGGTGGGAAAAGTGGTCTTGTGGACTCTTCTTATCTGAAACAGACCTTTCAGTTTCCTTATGTCCTATTACTTTGACAAAAGACGCACAACATTGGTTAGGTTATTTTGCCTGGTGTCAAATGGAGCTATACTTGACATTGGACCTCTTGTATTAGCTTACCTGACCACAATATAAATGATATTGCATAGGTGAGCGATCCAGGGCCATCATGACCCTCTTGTTTGCGAAGATGTTTTCAAAGTCATTTAAATTTAAATTTATTTGTTGATTGAATGGTGTTTTACACAGCTATCAACCGTTTTCTAGTTATATGACGGCGTTGCCTTGGTGATTTACCAGTACTGCGGTATTATTCATCCTGACATCGATGCATCAGTCGTAATGCAACTCTTGAGTTATAAGAGGGAATCCATTACTACCATGTCTAAAGTCTTTGGTATGACCCCGGCCCATTTACAATGTATCCCTTTCCCACTTACAGATGCACGCATCAGCAGAAGACGACATTTAAACACGTTTGGGCTGAAAGATAAATTGCTCATTTAAAGCAACTCCTCCTTTTTCTACAATGTCTTCAAATCTTTAGCAATGATTGAACTTTAATTTAATGAGGTTTTCCACACTTTTGACCAGATGTTTACCCAAGTTGTTTTTTTGCCAATTGAAGCATGGTGCTAGAGCTCTAGATAGGGAGCGTTAAGCATGTTCTGAATTCCTTATTTGACCCTCAAACCTTATGTTGTGGGTACTCAAAAATATCGTTTCATCGATACAATTCTTTTTAGTACCCAAATCTTTGGTTTGGTCGGATAATAAGAAAGATATTGTGTGAAAAGGAGCTGTACACTGCTCCTTATGTGGACCTCTGTGTTGGAAAGAGCTTACAACAAAAATGTTATAAACCGTACTATTAACGTACTAATCTGGAGCTCTGTGTTGGAAAGAGCTAACAACAAAAATGTTATAAACCGTACTATTAACGTACTAATCTGGAGCTCTGTGTTGGAAATAGCTAACAACAAGAATGTTATAAACCGTACTATTAACGTACTAATCTGGAGCTCTGTGTTGGAAATAGCTAAAAACAAAAATGTTATAAACCGTACTATTAACGTACTAATCTGGAGCTCTGTGTTGGAAATAGCTAACAACAAGAATGATATAAACCGTACTATTGCCGTACTAATCTGGAGCTCTGTGTTGGAAAGAGCTAACAACAAGAATGTTATAAACCGTACTATTGCCGTACTAATCTGGAGCTCTGTGTTGGAAAGAGCTAACAACAAGAATGTTATAAACCGTACTATTGCCGTACTAATCTGGACCTCTGTGTTGGAAAGAGCTAACAACAAGAATGTTATAAACCGTACTATTGCCGTACTAATCTGGAGCTCTGTGTTGGAAAGAGCTAACAACAAGAATGTTATAAACCGTACTATTGTCGTACTAATCTGGAGCTCTGTGTTGGAAAGAGCTAACAACAAGAATGTTGTAAACAGTACTATTACCGTATTAATCTGGCGCTCTGTGTTGGAAAGGTCTTAAAACAAGAATCTTGTAAACCGTACTATAACCGTACTAATCTGGAGCTCTGTGTTGGAAAGGTCTAAAAACAAGAAGGTTATAAACCGTACTATTACCGTACTAATCTGGACCTCTGTGTTGGAAAGGTCTTAAAACAAGAATGTTATAAACAGTACTATTACCGTACTAATCTGGAGCTCTGTGTTAGAAAGGTCTAAAAACAAGAATGTTATAAACCGTACTATTACCGTACTAATCTGGACCTCTGTGTTGGAAAGGGCTAAAAACAAGAATGTTGTAAACCGTACTATTACCGTACTAATCTGGAGCTCTTTGTTGGAAAGGGCTAAAAACAAGAATGTTGTAAACAGTACTATTACCGTACTAATCTGGAGCTCTGTGTTGGAAAGGTCTTAAAACAAGAATGTTGTAAACCGTACTATTACTGTACTAATCTGGACCTCTGTGTTGGAAAGGTCTTAAAACAAGAATGTTGTAAACCGTACTATTACCGTACTAATCTGGACCTCTGTGTTGGAAAGGTCTTAAAACAAGAATGTTGTAAACCGTACTATTACCGTACTAATCTGGAGCTCTGTGTTGGAAAGGGCTAAAAGCAAGAATGTTGTAAACCGTACTATTACCGTACTAATCTGGAGCTCTTTGTTGGAAAGGGCTAAAAACAAGAATGTTGTAAACCGTACTATTACCGTACTAATCTGGAGCTCTGTGTTGGAAAGGGCTAAAAGCAAGAATGTTGTAAAACGTACTATTACCGTACTTATCTGGACGTCTGTGTTGGAAAGGTCTTAAAACAAGAATGCTGTAAACAGTACTATTACCGTACTAATCTGGACCTCTGTGTTGGAAAGGTCTTAAAACAAGAATGTTGTAAACAGTACTACAATACACAATACAATACAATACAATTCTTTATTGCCTCCATGTTTGGAGATATCGTAGGTTAAATTGTACACTACACAAATAAATTGTACAATTTCAATAGAAAAAAAAGAACAAATATATTAACATACAGACAAAAAAAGAAAAGACAATTACTGACTACTATATAGGGTTATATATACAAGTTCGGTACTAATTTACATTAGTATCAAACTATCAATGCTTAACAGCAACCTCAAACATAGTGCGTTTAAGCCTGATGTTGAACAAAACTGGTTGTCGTTCTGACACAGTTAAATTGGCGAATACAGCTGGACACAGCGACTCACAAAAGTGAACGTGAGCTGTATAAACATTCTGTTGATATTGGAATTGACGACTGGAGGTAGTGGGGCGCCCATGATGCGGAGTACCCACTCAAAATGGTCTAGAACATAAAGCTCGTTAACAAATTGAATATCAAACAGAGAAAGCATTTTCCGTTTCAGTTCAAAGTGTATCACTCTTGTGCAGCTGCATTCGTACAATAAATGAACTAATTCCTATTGGGATAGCATGCCACATTTGATGCACGTAAAATGTGCTAGTGTAATGGGCCTTGACCATAGTTTGACAATAGTTGTCATAGTTGATCTAAAGGCACTCAACTTCGAAACTTTGTAGACGATGCTAGGTTCGATCCCTTGCTGTAACACTTGAAAAAACATGTACTCTTGATTCATGGTGATGCGTTGTACCCATAAGGAATACTCACGCATACCAATCGCTTGGCGAACTGTATTATTCCATGCTGATTTAGTGGGCAGTAAACTATCCCGGAAATAATTGTTCAATATAAAATTTAAGTTGTAATATGCTATTATCCTGCAGATATCCGGGATGAACCCAAGCTTGACAGAGCGTTGGTCATTTAAGTACATTAAATATTTACTAACAAATATTTCTTTTGTAATACCATATACAGGGAGACAAAGCAATTTATGTAGGAACATTAGTTTCCGATTTTCGATTTCACTGTCTATCCTGTAAAGCCCAATCATTGACTCAGCTATGTCCGATCGCGTTCTAACTGAAAGTCCTTGGATCTTCTTTGCAACGAAATGCTGAAAAATCGTTAAGCTATTGTGGTCAGTTTTCGTTATATTATTCCAAAGCTCAGATCCGTACACAAGTGTCGGTCGGACTATCTTGGAGTACAGATTGGCGGAAACCAGTGGGTTTACACCTTGCAGATGAAGACCCTGACCAACCATTGCAAATAGAGAATTGCGGGCTTTTTGTATACGTTCTTTTATACGGACCGATATTTCATCCTGGAATCATGGGTTATACCCAAATGGACAATTGTTTTCACCTGCGTTATAATTTGTTCTCCATACATTATATATGCGCTGGAGTCATTTTCTTTCTTACTAAAAACGATAACGTTAGATTTGCTTACGTTTATCTCCACTCTCCATGTTTTGCAATACCGGTAGACAATATCAACCATTTTCTGTAACCGTAGGGGGGAAATAGCCAACAGAGATATGTCGTCGGCGAATGAAGGGTTACTAACAGGTATGGACATGACGTTAGTGCCTAGGTTACTGACTTGTAATGACGCTACAAGCTCATTGATGTAAACTAGTTATAGGAATGTGGACATAACCCCTCCCTGGCGTACGCATTTCACGTACTAGACGTTTGCTTAGCGTAACGTACGACACTTTTAAGACCGGTATAGGACGCTTGTACAATCCTAAGGAGTTTACCCACTAGTCCTATTCGGCCGAGTTTGAGGAACCGTGATTTGTGTCTAACACTATCAAAAGCCCCCTTTTGATCAAGAATGGCGACGTAAACGTCACTTTGATGTTCAACGTTGTAAAACACAGCTTCTTGAACATTAAAGGCTGTGGTCATACAGCTAAGCTGTTTCTGGAACCCATGTTGTTGAGGGCAGGGGAATATTATTTTAGCAGACGCAATATATGTGTTAATTCAATTAAGAAGTAACTTCTCAAATAGCTTGCTGAAGCACGGTATCAGAGAGAAAGGACGATAACTGGATGGTTCAATTTTATTTTTCCCTTTACTCTTAAATATTGGAATAAGTATGCTTGTTTGCCATTGCTTTGGCACTGTCTCATGTTTAATAATGGAGTTAAATAACTGAACGATAGCACGTATTAATAATTGACCTGCATGTATGACATGCTCATTGGGGATTCCGTCAATGCCTGGGGATTTGCCCTTATTTAGTGTGTTGATAGATTGCTCTACTTCATCCATATCAAAGTTGCGTGTGACTGTTTTTAATATCGGACTTTCAGTACTATTGTTATAGCCTTTAAGTTCTTTACACAAGTGCTCATCAAGAGTGTCGTCAATGCACGCATAATCAAAAACCTGGGCAAAGTATTCTCTGAATCCATTGGGTTCTTCAGCATGTTCGAAGCTACGATTTCCGATCACTAGTTCTGAGCAAATATTGAAATTCTTCCCACTTTTCCGGCGTATGAGTTTCCAGAACGTTTTATGGTCGAGATCCGCAGCTTTATTAAGTTGATCATAAACCGAGTTTTCATGCATTTCGCGGGCGTGTCTCTCGGTCCTGCGAAATTCTGCTTTTGCAGCTTTGTACGCTATGAATGAAGGTGACCTGTCTCTTGGTGGGCCTAGCTTAAACCAAGCATTCCGGTATTCTAACGCGCGCGCATAAGACTCCTTTACTTCACCAGACCAATGCGGTTTAGCATGCTTGTTAAACTTACAAGTTGGCAAACATGTTGATGCATTTGTTATGAATTCTATCAAACTGCTGTTATGAAAATCTGGCGAATATTCATTATATATATTCTCATTATGAAGGAGGGTGTCTACCTTAACTTCGATTTCTGATCTAAATGCGTCCAAGTGGGCAGTATTACACTTATTCCATGCAATGCACGTACTCGCTAGCAAGGTCTGTGCATTAGACTCTGCATTTGTTAAGGAGAAAATAATAGGCAAATGATCTGATGTTATGACATCACTTTCATTTAAAATTTTAAACGAAGTATAAAGTCTTGTATCTCCCTTCCCTACGAGAATATGGTCTATAGACGTTTTATTGGGTATGAATGTGTATCGAGATGACATTCCATGCACCTGTTGCAAAGAAACCATGCTATTACTTTCAACAAATTCCGAAAATAAAGCGGATTTATTACTACACTTTCCATGTGTCGATCGAATTTTTGCATTATAATCGCCACCGAGTATAACGCTACCTATCCGTTCGTAGAAATTCAAAAGAGATTCAATGTCGCGCAGTGTTTCCCTGTATAAAATAAGATCATTGTCAGCAGGCATGTATATACAAAATAAGTACAGTGGTAAAGTTTTTTCTGATATGATCTCAATACCTACAATACGATCGTTTTCAATGTTTTGTATTCTTTGTACATGACTATATAACAGGGCTCCTTCTGGCCAGGTAGCCTCTGTTGTGGGTTCTTTGTTCGAAAGTCAGGTGAATCTCAATAACGAACGGAATCATCATTATACATTTTATTATGTATGTACAGAAACATCATCCTAAAAATATACATATAACAATAATAAGTAAAACAATACAAGAAAAGGTACAGTTGACAATTAGAAGCAGGGATTACGGACTAATGGCTGCATATTACTTGTATAAAGGTTCATTATGTCATTTGCTGACATGATGATCTTTTATTTACAAACAACGAATTACATGTAACGTGTAGCAGACTATCAAACAACATAATCTGAACAATACAATGTATACAATACAATGTAGCATACAATACAAATACAATACAATGTAGCATACAATACAAATACAATACAAATACAATACAAAGCTACACTTAATTTACACTTACCAATTTAGGGAATTAGATGATCATACACACATCTGTCTCATTCTATTCGTGTCAATTATTGCAGTTATAAATTCAATCCAAATCCAACATTTCCAATTTACCAATCTTATATAGTGTTACCCAAACAAGGGAAAATGACTGACTGACTAAATCAACTTGTCATGTGACCAAAATTGGCGGGAGCAATTAGCATGAATTTAGACAGGTGAACTCAACTCAACAAGTTATATAAACTTGACATGTCACATTAAAAGTGACCCTATTACATACTTCCCCAGCCTATAAAATGACGTCTCGTCATTGTCATGTCAAAATCGTCCAACATGTCATGTAATAAATAAAATAAGTATACAATATGTGCATATACAAAATAGACATTCTCAGCAAAACAAACTTGTTACTTTGAACTTCAGCAGCATTACCTGTCACAGAAATATAAAAAAAATGTATGTCAGTTGATATATTCTAGTTAAACATGAAGAAAAATATATTAATTTCAAAACTCAGTTAATCTAAATTTACAAAACACTCCTGTCTTCCATGATAAATTTCGTCCACGCATTGACCTTCTGTAAAACTAAATTATTTATAAAAACTAAATCTCTTTTCTAAAAAGAAAACATAATTACTTAATTATTGAATCTAAAATACTATATACAACAGTTCTATCTATCTGCTCCAAAATTCCTGATGACATTAAAACATTCAGTGCCTCTAACTTTGAATCATGAGGTTTTACTACTACCTGATTCATCTGATACGAATCGAACCATGCTGGTCTTCGTTTCTCTCTTTGAGATCTTCTTGGGGCAGGTATTGGGGGAGATATTGCGTCTGGATTCTCTACTCTAAACACTTGTCTTTCTGTAACTGTTTCTCCAGACTCTTCTCCTTCTGTGCCATTTTTTCTTTCTATACCTTGCTTTTCGCTCACTGTCTTTTCATCTGTTCTTTTCTGTATGTCTGTTATGTGTCCAGCTGCTGCTGTTCCATCATCTTCTGTATACTTTTCATTCTCGATATCTCTTTTATTGTCGAGAGCATTAGATATATCATTTGTCCTTACTGTATTCTCTGAGGCATTCCAACTGTCTCTTAAGCTTCTTTCTTCACCATCACGAGCATTTGTAAACTCTGTTCCTGTTCTGTCTTCCTTACTTAAGTCGTTTGTTGACTCTCTCCTAGCTATAACTTCTATATTCGAAGTTTTCCTTCCATATCTTTCAGGATCATGAGCGTCCCCATATATAACTGTAGTGTCTACAATTCTAGTTCCTGATCCTCCTATCATTTCTTCATCTGAGTCTTCACTCGACTCACTCACATCTATTTTCTCCTGTAGCATGTTTCTTTTCTCAATTTCTTGTGTGGCCACAACTTTCTTCTTCTCCAGAGATATCCTCTTCTTTGGAAGTGGTTCTGTTCTTTCTGCTATCCTATCTCCAATTGGAAACAAATGGTTCCTATGCAATGTTCTTATTGCACCCGATGTTTCTGCTTTAACCTTATACACAGGAATATGCTCGTTTGGCTGTTCTATAACAGTATACATGTCATTTTCGAATCTATCTTGGATCTTGTGTTTGCCTTCAAATGCAAGAACTTTAACCAACACTCTGTCTCCTATTGACAAAGTGACTGCTTTTGCCTTCAAATCATAATGGCTTTTTTGTCTCTCTTTTGACTTCTTCAGATGTTTCAGAACTATTTCCTTTGTTACTTCTATTCTGTTCTGAAGATCATCTATATAGTCTTTGGTTGTTCTATTCTGGTTTTCTGTCACTTGTTCGAACATTGAATCAACTGGTAGTTTTGGCTTTCTGCCAAACATAATCTCAAATGGTGAATATTTTGTCGAACTTTGAGGTGTGCAGTTGTATGCATATACCAAAGAATTGATATATCTTTTCCAGTCTGCTTTTTGGTCATTCTCTAGAGTCCCTAGCATTCCAAGTAAAGTTCTATTAAACCTTTCTGGGCCAGCATTTCCTTGTGGATGGTAAATAGATGTTCTAGTCTTTTCCATATTAGTCAATTGGCATAATTCTTTAATTATGTTAGATTCAAAGTTTGCACCTTGATCAGAATGTATTCTGGTAGGAATGCCATAATGAATGATAAAGTTGTTGTAAAAGGCTTCAGCTGTTGTCTTTGCTGTTTGATTCTTTGTAGGGATTGCCATTGCAAACTTTGTGAAGTGATCTGTAACAACCAATATATTTCCAATCCCTCCTTTGGATGGTTCTAATGTAAGATAGTCCATACAGACAAGTTCTAAAGGGTAGCTGGTATTTATACTGACTAATGGTGCTCTGATATCTGATCCACACTTTCGTCGCATACATCTATTACATCTTTCAGTCCAGTGTTCTGCATCCCTTGTCATACCAGGCCAGAAAAATCTTTCCCTTAAAAGCCTTATTGTTCTGTCTCTACCGGGATGTCCTACATCATCATGGAGTCCTTTCAAGACATCCTCTCTATAACACTCTGGTAATACAAGTTGTTCTATAGTTTCTTCTTCTTCCTGAATCTTTCTGAAAAGTACCCCTCTTTTCAAAACCAGGTGTTTAAATTGCTTCCTCATAATGAAGTCTTCTTTGGTCAAGTTCTTGGTTGGCACATGTTTGTCCATTACAGCTATTCTCCATCTGTCAATAACTTTATCTTGTCTTTGCTTACTTCTTAATTCTCTAAATTCTACTTGTGCCATTGGATATCCCTGGTCTTCTGTTGCCTCTATAATGTTGATATTGGTACAGATTGTCTCAATAAGTGGTTCTGTATCGGTATTACTGCAGATGGCTTTGACTACCTCGTTCTTTATTCTAACACTTTCTTGCTGTTCTTCTTTTCTTCTTTCATGTGGGTATCTTGACAATGCATCTGCATCTCCATTGTTAAGTCCAGATCGGTAATGTATGTCAAAATTGTACTCTCCTAATGCTGATGCCCATCTTTGTCCTGTCGCATCTAGTTTAGCACTGGTCAATACATATGTTAGTGGATTATTGTCGGTAAGTACTGAGAAATGGTTGATAGCGAGATAATCTGAAAACTTTTCTGTCACAGCCCATTTAAGAGCGAGAAATTCCAACTTGTACGCACTATAATTCTTCTCTGACTTTGTTAATGCTCTACTTGCATAGGCAATAACTCTTTTTAATTTTCCATCAGACTGGTTAAGTACAGCTCCTAATCCTGTTCCAGATGCGTCAGTGTGAAGCTCAAATGGTTTTGAAAAATCTGGATATGCTAAAATTGGTGGTCTGGTTAGAATTTCCTTTAGGTTTTCAAATATTGTCTGTTGATTTTCTGTCCATATCCACTGTTTTATTGGTGTTTTCTTCATCTTCTTTGAGCAGGTTGGTGGTAGGAGATCAGCTAAGGGTCTTGTTATCTTACTGAAATCTTTAATAAAACGCCGATAGTATCCACAAAATGCCAAAAAGGATCTCAATTCGTCGAATTTTGATGGACTTGGCCAATTCTTAATCTTTTCTATCTTAGCTGGATCTGTCTCTACTCCATTTTAAATTGCAATCCTTGAGTCTGGTCAAAACTAGATCAAGTCTGTGGAGATGGTCTTCAAAACTGTCGGCGAATACTATCAAGTCATCTAGGTATATAACGCATATTGACATGTTGTAGTCGTCAAGGCATTCCTCCATTAGTCTTTGGTAGGTTGCAGGTGCGTTACTTAATCCAAAAGGCATTTTGACATATTCATAGAAACCTAAATTCGATACACTGAAGGCTGTTCTCTCTTTGTGACATTCTTCAACTTCAACTTGATGATAGCCTGATTTCATATCGATGGTTGAGAAAACTTTGCTTCCTTGCAACACATCAAATATCTCCTCTATTTTGGGTAACGCGTACGCATCTTTGACACTTCTTTTGTTGAGCATTCGATAATCCAAACACATACGGAGCTTTCCGTTTTTCTTTCTAACAAGAACAACATTAGATGACCAGGGAGACTTTGATTTTCTTATAATTCCTGTTGATAATAAGTTTTCCAGAAGTGCCCTTACTTCAGAAATCATGGCAGGGGGGATTCGTCTGGTTGACTGCTTAAATGGTGTTTCATCTAATAGGTCAATTCTATGTTTAATTTTGTCACAAAATCCAATATCCTCTTCTCCTGTAGAAAAAATGTCTATGTGCTTTTGCAATAGCTGTGTTATATCTTTGAGTTGATCATCATTTAGTTTCTTGTTTGTGTCAATATTAACTTGGTCTAAAACACTATCATGTTTGGTATCTCCCTCGGCTTCATTTGAAACATCTTCAATTTTAACTGGCTGCAGTTCACACAAAACCTCTTTTGGTGAGATAACAACGCTGTTTGTTGTTATATTCGAAACAGTGATATCTACAGCTTTGGTTCTTCCAAATTCATAATCAATAATTGCTGGAGTGATATCAATGAAGTTCGGTAATGAGGAGTCTGGTGATTCATGTATAAGAGCACATGTTTTGTGAAAGCCTAATTCTCTATCTGTGCGTCCTTTGATTGTCTTGGTTTCATTTGGTCCTATAATTATCTTTCCTGGTTCAGCAGACCTAATTATGGCTATTTGGTTTCCATTCTTTCTTAATTCTCTATCTCTAATGACCATGCATCTAAAGGCCAAATACCAAGGTGTATGTAGGGAGGCACGTTGAAGGAACTGAATTCCAAAGTTCTGTTGACACTCTTTTAACAAAACATCAAGGATATTTGTTCCGAGTATTACTGGTGTTAAAATGGAATATGCAGTGTCAGGAGTAATCAGAAACAAACATGGAGTTTGTGAAGCTTTTGGAATACCATTTCCTGTTGTTAAATCAACTTCGATGTAACCATGATATGGAAGTGGTTGACCATCAGCACATTCAACTTTTAGTATGTTCTCTAACTGTTGTATAACAATGTCCGAAAGGTTCTTATCATAAAAAGATTGTGATACTGTACTTATACAACTTCCTGTATCAACTAAGGCTTTTGTCTTGACATTATTTATCTCTATCTCAACTTCATTGGTTTCTCCAACTAATTTAGGGCCTTGATAATTAGTGCCTTGGTTTGACCCAACAACTGAGGCACTTATGCTTTTGGGCAATCCTTTGCAATGTGTCCAATTTTCTTGCAGTTAAAGCACTGTCTTTGTTTTGGATTAGGGCAATCCTTAATCATATGTCCCTTTCCATCACAGCCAAAGCAAGTTGGTTGGAAATTCTGTGATCCTAGAGGTCTCCTATGACCTTGGTTAGTATCATTGTGTTCTTGTTTATGTTGATAGTTGTCTCTATTGTTGCTCCTATATATATTTCCACTTAAATTTCCTCGATATGATTCTTGGCCTTGCTTAATGTCTTCTTGTTGTTTTTCTAACTTGTCTATCCTCTCATTAATCTTTAGTAGAAGACCTTTCACTTCATCTAGCTCTGATGGCTTCTTTTCCACATTTACATTAGCATGACAATGTCTTGGTTCTGAGTTCTTCATGTCTGCTTCTATCTTCCGTAGTTCAATCTTGAATTTATCATAGTCAGATATTATATCATATTTATATGAAGCCATATGTTTAATTTCAGACAATAGTCCTTGGTATAAAACTCCTTTTAAAACCATGTCATTCTTTGGTAAGGCGTGCAAGGATACAGCTTGTGAATATAATTCCTCTAAACGAGACGCATAACTTGCAATTGTCTCTTTTGGTGACTGCTGGCAAGAGTAAAACTTTCTAAGTACACTCTCTTCAGTTTCTACACTCCCATATGTACTGTTAAGTTTAACAAGTACTTCATCCAAACTAATGCCAGGTCCTATTCTCCTAATAATATCTGCAGCATTCCCTTTTACAGCTCTCCTGATTCCCAATAAAATCTGTTCTTTGGAAAATGCTTTGTCAACTAACAGGGACTGTATCTCAAATTTGAATGTTTCCCATGATGTTTCGCCTTTATTATCTTCTCCATAAAAAACAGATAATTTTGGAAAATGATAGCTTCCTGATGTATGTGAGCTACTATTGTCTTTATTAGAAATAGCTTTTCCAAATTTGGCTAAGAAATCCACTAAGTCTCCTGGTGACTCTACATGAGGTGAGAGATGTAACATGTGAAAAGCATCTATCAGCTTTTTATCCTCCTCTGTGAATCCACCAGCATAATCCAATTTCTCCTCTTCTATCTCCTGTTTCTCCATGCTTATATTATTAAGCTAAGATAACTCTCAAATAATTGAGTAATTGTTGTACTATTTCACTTAATAACACTTGTTATACTTCACTGATATTTGCAAAAATATCTACTATTTCATTATAAACCTATGACAAATATAAATATGTTTAGTATTTCAAACTATAAGTATATATTAAAGTCATAATCTAATCAAAATATATAAATATGTTTTAAATTAATTGGTAAGTATTGCTAAATTATTATTATAACATAATATTATGGTATATCAAATTACATTAGTCTAATAATCAATTAATTCATTACTAGAAAATGAACTGTTAACTGTTAAAGATCTGTAAAAAAAGTATCAAATTCAACTAAGTATTATCTCTCTTGGTCAGCCAAATTTCTATCTTAATGCAAAGGTCAAAATTCAATATAAGTAAATTAATTATCTTACATTAAAGATCTGTAATTGAAAATACAAATTTATTAATTCAACAAAATAGTTTCTCCATTTGGTCAACTTAATCTATATCTGTAATCAAAAGAACAATATAATTTATAAATAAAGGTAAATATTGAGAAAATGTAAACAATAGTTCAGTCAAAGTAACAATGCATTCAAAATATAAGGGTAAATACTGTGCAAGGGTAAATAATAGTAAGTAATAGTAAAGTCAAGTCTGTCAATGTCTAAACCAATCAAATTCAATGGTCAAAATCTATCTACCAAGGAATAAACAACTCCAAACCTGCTAAACCAATCAGTATTCAACCTATAAATGATGTATATAAAGGTTAAAGGTATAAGGACGGGAACCAGCTTACCAAAATCCAATATGAAAACTATGAGGCAACAATGTGTTTTGTATATCAGCTGGGAACCAGTGTACAACATGTACAAAATATCACTCCATCAATGAAAAAGTCTGATCTCGATTCACTAAGTAATAACATGTGAATCTTTCTCTCACAATGGCATACAGTTTACATGTATAATATAATGTTACTAAATATCAGTAAAATGGCATTTGTACACCTTTAGATAACAAAATCTGCTGATTCCATGCCAGTATGTATCTGACTGCAAATATATGTTTTTAACAGACAATTATTTTGTAATAATTTCTCTGTTTCAAACAAACACAGACATCACTACTAAATCAATTACATGTAGATATAAACAATCCTTTTCCTTATTAATGGCTGACAGCTGAAACAACAAATTGTGTAATCTTTACATAAATTAAGGTGTACTCACACATGTCTTTATCCTTATCCTATATTCCTACACAATGTACACTGATCATAGTCCTAAATATCCTTTCATTGTCCTACTTAAAACTAATTAAGAAACTGTCCGCAAGTCCTTCTCCTCTCCATTCAAAATAACTGTCCACGGTTATGTATACACACTGGTCACAATAAAGGGTAAAAATCCAATGATGGGTATCCTGTGCAGTCATGCATGGTATGTTTACTGCAATAGTCATTTAAACATCTCACTTTCCAGCTTGTTCGTAGTTCACTTCAACCATATTGGGCGCCAAAATATAACAGGGCTCCTTCTGGCCAGGTAGCCTCTGTTGTGGGTTCTTTGTTCGAAAGTCAGGTGAATCTCAATAACGAACGGAATCATCATTATACATTTTATTATGTATGTACAGAAACATCATCCTAAAAATATACATATAACAATAATAAGTAAAACAATACAAGAAAAGGTACAGTTGACAATTTGAAGCAGGGATTACGGACTAATGGCTGCATATTACTTGTATAAAGGTTCATTATGTCATTTGCTGACATGATGATCTTTTATTTACAAACAACGAATTACATGTAACGTGTAGCAGACTATCAAACAACATAATCTGAACAATACAATGTATACAATACAATGTAGCATACAATACAAATACAATACAATGTAGCATACAATACAAAGCTACACTTAATTTACACTTACCAATTTAGGGAATTAGATGATCATACACACATCTGTCTCATTCTATTCGTGTCAATTATTGCAGTTATAAATTCAATCCAAATCCAACATTTCCAATTTACCAATCTTATATAGTGTTACCCAAACAAGGGAAAATGACTGACTGACTAAATCAACTTGTCATGTGACCAAAATTGGCGGGAGCAATTAGCATGAATTTAGACAGGTGAACTCAACTCAACAAGTTATATAAACTTGACATGTCACATTAAAAGTGACCCTATTACAACTATCTAAGGTGTTTTTAACCATAATTGCGGCACCTGCCTTTCCGCATCTCAGTGTAGAAAAATCATCTAATGAACGATCAATTGTTACAAAAGCTGAACACTTTGCATGTATCGTGTCCATAAATGATGCGGAGCGCGGTAACAGCTTATGCTCAACAACAAATGCAATATCTATGCCATTATTATCCAACATCTTAGATATAGGGTATGCGGAGGACATTATACCTTTACAGTTCCAACTTAAAATGTTCAGTAGCATTAGAATAAAATAAAGTGCTGCGACCTTTATATCCATGTTGATATCGTAAGTTAATCACCACCTGGGTTCCAGGCATTAGCACGGCTGCTGTCCGATTCATTACAGTCAAATGACCAAATGCTTCTTTTGGTCTCGTAATTTGTATTATTTCTGTAATCAGTGTTCTTATATTGGTCATTGATTGTTTCTGATTCATACTCATTGGTCAAGTAGTCATAAGAGTCATTGCGATCCAATGCTTCCCTGGATGGAAGGTCTCTGCGGGAGTCGTTGCGCTCCTCGTAGTTGTTGTCGTACCTGTTGTTGCGATAGCTATCGGATCTATTACCATGATGAGAGCGATCATAGTGTCTACGTTGAGGACGTTTGGAGCGACGTTCCTGTTGCCATTGCTGATTACTGAGCCACCTTCGAACTTCGACATCTTCTGGCCAGAAACGTTCAGATTCAACTTTTTCAGCGTCATCGGAATAAATATTCAGTCTGGCTGAGGAGCCATAACAACCGTAAAACATGGATATTCTTTTGACGTGAACGCCTCTCCCGTTAATGTATTCTGCAACGTCGTTTTCACTTACACTTGAGTCAATGTTACCTATGAAATATGAGACCGTGTTACGGCGCCGTACAGCAATAAACTTTCCGGTACTCTGAGACTCTCCGATATCATCAGAAGTACGTCCTGGATCACTGGTTAAGGTATCCTGGACTTGAGAACTTCTGGTGGGTTGTCGAGGCTGGTCAGCGCCTATCGATCTATGATTTGTTTGACTTACGGTTCCTGTACTCTTCACTTTGTCGATTTTATCGTTGTTTTTTCTGACATTCTTGTGACGGTTAGCGGATGCCCTTTGTTCTTTGGCAATAGGGTTGCAGTTCAGAGACGACAGTTCAATTGTTATTTCGGTCTCACTTGTCTTGTCATTTGTGGCTGTATTGTGTGATAACTGTATTGCCTTAGCAGGAGTACTTATAACTTCCGCGAAAGATCTCACATTTTCGCGCTTATCGGTTTCCTGCTCCGAGTTGTCGTTAGTAATTACGGGATTTTCACATGTTTTTTCGACCACACGTTTATTAACTGTAGAGATGGCCGAGCCAAGTTTAGAAACGTTATTTTGTAACTGTTCGATTTGTGTATCTATATTCGGCGAATCTCTGGGCAAAAGGGCCATAATACGGTTTAAAAAACCTTGAAACCTATTGAACTGTATACCTACGGATGATATATCTGTCTGCATTTGCTTCAAAACAAATGAATCACTAGCTTGCTGTCTAGCCACTTCGTTTACTGTGGTGAGTACCTTACTTATGAGGCTGTAAATGTCAGGTTTCGCGAATGTGTCTTCGTCTATTAATATGTCTTCTTCTTCGACAGAAACTGGATTCTGAGCAGAGTTAGAAAAAACATCAAACATTTCTTTGGACCGTTCGCCATTAATAAACGCAAATAAGACATAGCAATCATTGGCACATTTCTTTTCTTTAGTAGAAGAAGGTGTTGATCTTCGATACACAAGGCGAGTAGTCGGGCAACCGATTTGCGGTCTAGCTCTTTCTGCAAGTCGTTCTCGGTATGCGTTTATTTTCAAGTACTCGACGCTACAGTGGTTAAGTAGATCGGCCACGTAGATATCACGCGGTTTCCCCTCCAGATTAGTGTCCAGGTCTTGATAGAACTATTGAGGCAGTGGTTGAGAGAGCTCATCTTCTACGTCGGACACGTCATACTCTGAGATTCGTTTTGCGATTCATGCTTAATTTTTAATAGCTGATCGTTTATTCTTTTCCTTGACTATTGGCTAGGAGCGTTAACTGTTGTCATGATGGAGTTACCTCCCTTGCCTGCTTATATAAGCTTGGTTCGAAACGGACCGTTATGTGAGTGAGCACTTAGCAAACCAGTAATAATCAGTGAAGTGTGACGGAGAAAATTGTGATTAGCCTTAGGGTACCGTCTTATTTATAGACCCGATACCTCACCCACTTATGTTATCTAAGAAAAGAATAACGGCTGTCAAACTGACAAAATCACAATTTTCATTTCAAAAGTCTTAACTCACTGTATTGTTTCTAAAGTTCTGCACTTGTCCATTCAATCACAATATCAATTGCATTACGTCTGCAGCAGTTTTGATCAAAACTTTGATGAGCCTAAAAGTTCGAGTGACTTCGCGGTTGGTTCCCGGTCTTTTAAGACCGTACTATTACCGTACTTATCTGGACCTCTGTGTTGGAAAGGTCTTAAAACAAGAATGTTGTAAACAGTTCTATTTATAACCGTACTAATCTGGACCTCTGTGTTGGAAAGGGCTTAAAACAAGAATGTTGTAAACAGTACTATTACCGTACTAATCTGGACCTCTGTGTTGGAAAGGGCTTAAAACAAGAATGTTGTAAACAGTACTATTACCGTACTAATCTGGAGCTCTGTGTTGGAAAGGTCTTAAAACAAGAATGTTGTAAACAGTACTATTACCGTACTAATGTTGACATCTGTGTTGGAAAGGTCTTAAAACAAGAATGTTGTAAACCGTACTATTACCGTACTAATGTTGACATCTGTGTTGGAAAGGTCTTAAAACAAGAATGTTGTAAACCGTACTATTACCGTACTTATCTGGACCTCTGTGTTGGAAAGGCCTTAAAACATGAATGTTGTTGTAAACAGTACTACTACCGTACTAATCTGGATCTCTGTGTTGGAAAGGCATAAAAACATGAATGTTGTAAACAGTACTATTACCGTACTAATCTGGATCTCTGTGTTGGAAAGGCTTAAAAACAAGAATGTTGTAAACAGTACTATTACCGTACTAATCTGGATCTCTGTGTTGGAAAGGCCTAAAAAAATGAATGTTGTAAACAGTACTATTACCGTACTAATCTGGATCTCTGTGTTGGAAAGGCCTAAAAACAAGAATGTTGTAAACAGTACTATTACCGTACTAATCTGGACCTCTGTGTTGGAAAGGTCTAAAAACAAGAATGTTGTAAACAGTACTATTACCGTACTAATCTGGAGCTCTGTGTTGGAAAGGTCTAAAAACAGGAATGTTGTAAACAGTACTATTACCGTACTAATCTGGATCTCTGTGTTGGAAAGGCCTAAAAACAAGAATGTTGTAAACAGTACTATTACCGTACTAATCTGGACCTCTGTGTTGGAAAGGGCTAAAAACAAGAATGTTGTAAACAGTACTATTACCGTACTAATCTGGCCCTCTGTGTTGGAAAGGGCTTAAAACAAGAATGTTGTAAACAGTACTATTACCGTACTAATCTGGACCTCTGTGTTGGAAAGGTCTTAAAACAAGAATGTTGTAAACAGTACTATTACCGTACTAATCTGGACCTCTGTGTTGGAAAGGTCTTAAAACAAGAATGTTGTAAACAGTACTATTAACGTACTAATCTGGACCTCTGTGTTGGAAAGGTCTTAAAACAAGAATGTTATAAACCGTACTATTACTGTACTAATCTGGACCTCTGTGTTGGAAAGGTCTTAAAACATGAATGTTGTAAACCGTACTATTACTGTACTAATCTGGACCTCTGTGTTGGAAAGGTCTAAAAACAAGAATGTTGTAAACCGTACTATTACTGTACTAATCTGGACCTCTGTGTTGGAAAGGTCTAAAAACAAGAATGTTGTAAACAGTACTATTACCGTACGTATCTGGACCTCTGTGTTGGAAAGGTCTTAAAACATGAATGTTGTAAACCGTACTATTACTGTACTAATCTGGACCTCTGTGTTGGAAAGGTCTTAAAACAAGAATGTTGTAAACAGTACTATTACCGTACTAATCTCGACCTCTGTGTTGGAAAGGTCTTAAAACAAGAATGTTGTAAACAGTACTATTACCGTACTAATCTGGACCTCTGTGTTGGAAAGGTCTTAAAACAAGAATGTTGTAAACAGTACTATTACCGTACTCATCTGGATCTCTGTGTTGGAAAGGTCTTAAAACAAGAATGTTGTAAACAGTACTACTACCGTACTTATCTGGATCTCTGTGTTGGAAAGGTCTAAAAACATGAATGTTGTAAACAGTACTATTACCGTACTAATCTGGAGGTCTGTGTTGGAAAGGGCCACAAGCAAGAATGTTATAAACCGTACTATTACCGTACTTATCTAGACCTCTGTGTTGGAAAGGGCTTAAAACAAGAATGTTGTAAACCGTACTATTACCGTACTTATCTGGACCTCTGTGTTGGAAACGTCTAAAAACAAGAATGTTGTAAACAGTACTATTACCGTACTAATCTGGACCTCTGTGTTGGAAACGTCTAAAAACAAGAATGTTGTAAACAGTACTATTACCGTACTAATCTGGACCTCTGTGTTGGAAACGTCTAAAAACAAGAATGTTGTAAACGGTACTATTACCGTACTAATCTGGAGATCTGTGTTGGAAAGGTCTTAAAACAAGAATGTTGTAAACAGTACTATTACCGTACTAATCTGGACCTCTGTGTTGGAAAGGTCTTAAAACAAGAATGTTGTAAACAGTACTATTACCGTACTAATCTGGACCTCTGTGTTGGAAAGGGCTTAAAACAAGAATGTTGTAAACAGTACTATTACCGTACTAATCTGGACCTCTGTGTTGGAAAGGGCTTAAAACAAGAATGTTGTAAACCGTACTATTACCGTACTTATCTGGACCTCTGTGTTGGAAAGGTCCAAAAACAAGAATGTTGTAAACAGTACTATTACCGTACTAATTTGGAGATCTGTGTTGGAAAGGTCTTAAAACAAGAATGTTGTAAACAGTACTATTACCGTACTAATCTGGACCTCTGTGTTGGAAAGGTCTTAAAACAAAAATGTTGTAAACAGTACTATTACCGTACTAATCTGGACCTCTGTGTTAATAAGGGCTTAAAACAAGAATGTTGTAAACAGTACTATTACCGTACTAATCTGGAGATCTGTGTTGGAAAGGTCTTAAAACAAGAATGTTGTAAACAGTACTATTACCGTACTAATCTGGAGATCTGTGTTGGAAAGGTCTTAAAACAAGAATGTTGTAAACCGTACTATTACCGTACTAATATGGACCTCTGTGTTGGAAAGGTCTTAAAACAAGAATGTTGTAAACAGTACTATTACCGTACTAATCTGTTCTATTCATTGCTGTCATTATCTAACACTATTTCAGGTACCAGTCAAAAGAAAGCCGACTTATCAGATTTGTCCGATGATGTTGATGATTATAAATTAATCGAAGAAGGACAATTCATTTCACAGTATATACATTGACATGCAATAACTGTATTTTCCATTTAACCCTTTATCACATACAATATGTAGATGAATATATCTGTAATTACATGTTTAATTATTGAATGAGGTTGAAAATATTGTGTCAATTTCCCCTTTGACACATTTTTTTCAAAAGTTGTCAGCTGAAGAGTCGTCAGATACCGTCTGTATGTGGGAAAGGGTTAAAATAATACTGTCAAATGTTGAATTAATACTGTCAAATGTTGAATTAATACTGTCAAATGTTGAATTAATACTGTCTGTCAAATGTTGAATTAATACTGTCAAATGTTGAATTAATACTGTCAAATGTTGAATTAATACTGTCAAATGTTGAATTAATACTGTCAAATGTTGAATTAATACTGTCTGTCAAATGTTGAATTAATACTGTCAAATGTTGAATTAATACTGTCAAATGTTGAATTAATACTGTCAAATGTTGAATTAATACTGTCAAATGTTGAATTAATACTGTCTGTCAAATGTTGAATTAATACTGTCAAATGTTGAATTAATACTGTCAAATTGTTGAATTTATAACAAGGCATAGAAACATATAGTGTTCACTTACCTGTCAGTTCTAAATGCGACTTTGAATACATCCCAGTAAAAATATTGAAAATCGTAAAATGACAGTTTGATTGTTAAAAAGAGTTGAAAACAAGTTGTGGCAAGAGTAGATATTTCTCTTGATGTGCAAAGTCTCCTTTTTGTTTAGCCCAAAAATGTGGATTGGAATTGTTGTATGTGGGACAGGGTTAATACTTTGCTTAAAATGACCTTTTTACAATCTCTCAAGTTGAAAGCATTTTTGAGACAGATCAGAATACAATATTTGAAATGGAGTAATTGCTCTGCTATAAATGGTCAAAACACACCTTTATCAAGCCAACTGTTAATTTTGGAAAAGGTTTATAAATTGAGATGTTCCACGAGAAAACCATACATTATGGACTCTGCGTAATGTATCGACCCAGATCAGTTTGCGCAGGCTAATCCGGGCTGACATATTCCATTCCAGGGAGATAGAAGTATAGAGTTTTAATTCCTGAAACAGAAACTCCACAGGAGGTGAAAAGTGTCTGTCCAAGTTAGACTGTGCGGCATACTTAGGCTGATTCGGTTCAATACTTAATGCAGAGTCCACAATGTTGGATCTCGTGGAACGGCTCAAATGATGTTTGTAAAAGAAAAAGTCTCTTCAGTGATGCAGTCTTACAACGATTAAATAGAATATTTATTCTAGTATCTAGATGAGGGCGGGGTTTAACCAATATCAGTGGGCGTGTGAAGATCCCATGGCAACAAGAGGCATTGTCAGCTATGTTCAAAGCTCATTTCCATACAGAACATGACGAAACATTTGATTATTCACTCAGGGATCAGAACATTTGGCTGCAGACACTGTGAGAGAAAGTTTTCACAGAGATCCGACTTTAGACGGCATATTAGGCAGCTACATACAAACTGTGAGGAAATGACCAATGATATATACAAATATCGCCAAACAACAACCAGGTCAGTCTGTCTCATTGACCAGCATGTGTTCATGCATGTCTAATTGATGATCAGTGTTTTAGACAAATCCGTCTCCTGGATGAGCAGGTGTTTGGACCAATACATCTTATTGATGAGCAGATTGTCAGACCAATACATCTAATTGATGAGCAGTTGTTTGGACCAGTACATATAATTGATGATTAGGTGTTTGGACATATACATATAATTGATGAGTAGGTGTTTTGACCAATACATCTAATTGATGAGCAGGTGTTTTGACCAATACATCTAATTGATGAGCAGTTGTTCGGATCAATACATTTAATCGATGAGAATGTGTTCGAACCAATACATATAATTGAGTAGCAGGTGTTCGGACCAATACATCTAATTGATGAGCAGTTGTTTGGACCAATACATCTAATTGATGAGCAGTTGTTCGGACCAATACATCTTATTGATGAGCAGTTGTTCGGATCAATACATCTAATTGATAAGTATGTGTTCGGACCAATACATCTAATTGATAAGCAGTTGTTTGGACCAATACATCTAATTGATGAGTAGGTGTTTGGACTAATACATCTAATTGAGGAGTAGTTGTTTGGACCAATATATATAATTGATGAGTATGTGTTCGGACCAATATATCTAATTGATGAGTAGGTGTTTGGACTAATACATCTAATTGATGAGCAGGTGTTTTGACCAATACATCTAATTGAGGAGTAGTTGTTTGGACCAATACATCTAATTGATGAGTAGGTGTTTGGACCAGTTCATCTAATTGATGAGCAGGTGTTTGGACAACTACATCTAATTGATGAGCAGTTGTTCGGACCAATACATCTAATTGATGAGCAGTTGTTCGGATCAATACATCTAATTGATAAGTATGTGTTGGGACCAATACATCTAATTGACAAGCAGTTGTTTGGACCAATACATCTAATTGATGAGTAAGTGTTTTGACCAATACATCTAATTGATGAGTAGGTGTTTGGACCAGTTCATCTAATTGATGAGCAGGTGTTTGGACAACTACATCTAATTGATGAGTAGGTGTTTGGACCAGTTCATCTAATTGATGAGTAGGTGTTTGGACAAATACCTCTAATTGATGAGTAGGTGTTTGGACAACTACATCTAATTGATGAGTAGGTGTTCGGACCAATACATCTAATTGATAAGCAGGTGTTCGGATCAATAAATCTAATTGATAAGTATGTGTTCGGACCAATACATCTAATTGATAAGCAGTTGTTTGGACCGATACATCTAATTGATGAGTAGGTGTTTGGACCAATACATCTAATTGATGAGTAGGTGTTTGGACCAATATATATAATTGATGAGTATGTGTTTGGACCAATACATCTAATTGATGAGCAGTTGTTTGGACCAATACATATAATTGATGAGTATGTGTTCGGACCAATACATATAATTGAGTAGCAGGTGTTCGGACCAATACATCTAATTGATAAGTATGTGTTCGGACCAATACATCTAATTGATGAGTATGTGTTCGGACCAATACATCTAATTGATAAGCAGTTGTTTGGACCAATACATCTAATTGAGTAGCAGGTGTTCGGACCAATACATATAATTGATAAGTATGTGTTCGGACCAATACATCTAATTGATGAGTAGGTGTTTGGACCAATACATCTAATTGATGAGTAAGTGTTTTGACCAATACATCTAATTGATGAGTAGGTGTTTGGACAAATACCTCTAATTGATGAGTAGGTGTTTGGACAACTACATCTAATTGATGAGTAGGTGTTCGGACCAATACATCTAATTGATAAGCAGGTGTTCGGATCAATAAATCTAATTGATAAGTACGTGTTCGGACCAATACATCTAATTGATAAGCAGTTGTTTGGACCGATACATCTAATTGATGAGTAGGTGTTCGGACCAATACATCTAATTGATGAGTATGTGTTCGGACCAATACATATAATTGAGTAGCAGGTGTTCGGACCAATACATCTAATTGATGAGTATGTGTTTGGACCAATACATCTAATTGATAAGCAGTTGTTTGGACCAAGACATATAATTGATTAGTATGTGTTCGGATCAATACATCTAATTGATAAGTATGTGTTCGGACCAATACATCTAATTGATAAGCAGTTGTTTGGACCAATACATCTAATTGATGAGTATGTGTTCGGACCAATACATCTAATTGATAAGCAGTTGTTTGGACCAATACATCTAATTGAGTAGCAGGTGTTCGAACCAATACATATAATTGATGAGTATGTGTTCGGACCAATACATCTAATTGATAAGTATGTGTTCGGACCAATACATCTAATTGATAAGCAGTTGTTTGGACCAATACATCTAATTGATGAGCAGTTGTTCGGACCAATACATCTTATTGATGAGCAGTTATTCGGATCAATACATCTAATTGATAAGTATGTGTTCGGACCAATACATCTAATTGATAAGCAGTTGTTTGGACCAATACATCTAATTGATGAGTATGTGTTCGGACCAATACATCTAATTGAGTAGCAGGTGTTCGGACCAATACATATAATTGATGAGTATGTGTTCGGACCAATACATCTAATTGATAAGTATGTGTTCGGACCAATACATCTAATTGATAAGCAGTTGTTTGGACCAATACATCTAATTGATGAGCAGTTGTTCGGACCAATACATCTAATTGATGAGCAGTTGTTCGGATCAATACATCTAATTAATAAGTATGTGTTCGGACCAATACATCTAATTGATAAGCAGGTGTTCGGACCAATACATCTAATTGAGTAGCAGTTGTTTGGACCAGTATATATAATTGAGTAGCAGTTGTTTCGACCAATACATCTAATTGATGAGCAGTTGTTTAGACCAATATATATAATTGATGAGCAGTTGTTTGGACCAATATATATAATTGATAAGCAGTTGTTTGGACCAATATATATAATTGATAAGCAGTTGTTTGGACCAATATATATAATTGATAAGCAGTTGTTTAGACCAGTATATCTAATTGATGAGCAGTTGTTTGGACCAATATATATAATTGATAAGCAGTTGTTTGGACCAATATATATAATTGATGAGCAGGTGTTTTGACCAATACATCTAATTGATGAGCAGTTGTTTGGACCAATACATCTAATTGAGTAGCAGTTGTTCGGACCAATATATATAATTGATGAGTATGTGTTCGGACCAATACATCTAATTGATGAGCAGTTGTTTGGACCAATATATATAATTGATAAGCAGTTGTTTGGACCAATACATCTAATTGATGAGCAATTGTTTGGACCAATATATATAATTGATGAGTATGTGTTCGGACCAATACATCTAATTGATGAGCAGTTGTTTGGACCAATACATCTAATTGATAAGCAGTTGTTTGGACCAATACATCTAATTGATGAGCAATTGTTCTGACCAATACATCTAATTGATGAGCAGGTGTTTTGACCAATACATCTAATTGAGGAGTAGTTGTTTGGACCAATACATCTAATTGATGAGTAGGTATTTGGACCAGTTCATCTAATTGATGAGCAGGTGTTTGGACAACTACATATAATTGATGAGCAGGTGTTTGGACCAATACATCTAATTGATGAGTAGGTGTTTGGACCAGTTCATCTAATTGATGAGCAGGTGTTTGGACAACTACATCTAATTGATGAGCAGTTGTTCGGACCAATACATCTAATTGATGAGCAGTTGTTCGGATCAATATATCTAATTGATAAGTATGTGTTGGGACCAATACATCTAATTGATAAGCAGTTGTTTGGACCAATACATCTAATTGATGAGTAGGTGTTTGGACCAATACATATAATTGATGAGTATGTGTTCGGACCAATACATCTAATTGATAAGCAGTTGTTTGGACCAATACATCTAATTGATGAGTAGGTGTTTGGACCAGTTCATCTAATTGATGACCAGGTGTTTGGACAACTACATCTAATTGATGAGTAGGTGTTTGGACCAGTTCATCTAATTGATGAGTAGGTGTTTGGACCAATATATATAATTGATAAGCAGTTGTTTGGACCAGTACATCTAATTGATGAGTAGGTGTTTGGACCAATACATCTAATTGATGAGTAGGTGTTTGGACCAATACATCTAATTGATGAGCAGGTGTTTGAACCAATACATCTAATTGATGCATCTAATTGATGAGTAGGTGTTCGGACCAATACATCTAATTGATGAGTAGGTATTTGGACCAATACATCTAATTGATGAGCAGGTGTTCGAACTAATACATCTAATTGATGCATCTAATTGATGGATCTGCAATACATCTAATTGATGAGCAGTTGTCCGGACCAATACATCTAATTGATGAGCAGTTGTTTGAACCAATATATATAATTGATGAGTATGTGTTCGGACCAATACATCTAATTGATGAGCAATTGTTCGGACCAATACATATAATTGATGAGCAGGTGTTTGGACCAATACATCTAATTGATGAGCAGGTGTTTGAACCAATACATCTAATTGATGCATCTGCAATACATCTAATTGATGAGCAGTTGTCCGGACCAATACATCTAATTGATGAGCAGTTGTTTCGACCAATACATATAATTGATGAGCAGTTGTTTGAACCAATATATCTAATTGATGAGCAGTTGTTCTGACCAATACATCTAATTGATGAGTAGGTGTTTGGACCAATACATCTAATTGGTGAGTAGTTGTTCGGACCAATACATCTAATTGATGAGTAGGTGTTTGGACCAATACATCTAATTGATGAGCATGTGTTTGAACCAATACATCTAATTGATGCATCTAATTGATGCATCTGCAATACATCTAATTGATGAGCAGTTGTCCGGACCAATACATCTAATTGATGAGCAGTTGTTTGAACCAATATATATAAGTGATGAGTATGTGTTCGGACCAATACATCTAATTGATGAGCAATTGTTCGGACCAATACATCTTATTGATGAGCAGGTGTTTGGACCAATACATCTAATTGATGAGCAGTTGTTCGGACCAATACATCTAATTGATGAGCAGTTGTTTGTACCAATACATCTAATTGATGAGCAATTGTTCGGACCAATACATCTAATTGATTAGCAGTTGTTTGGACCAATACAGCTAATTGATGAGTAGGTGTTTGGACCAATACATCTAATTGATTAGCAGTTGTTTGGACCAATACAGCTAATTGATGAGTAGGTGTTTGGACGAATACATCGAATTGACGAGCAGTTGTTCGGACCAGTATATCTAATTGATGGGCAGTTGTTTGGACCAATACATCTAATTGATGAGCAGTTGTTCGGACCATTACATCTAATTGATGAGCATTTGTTCGGACCAATACATCTAATTTATGAGCAGGTGTTCGTACCAATACATCTAATTCATGAGCAGTTGTTCGGATCAATACATCTAATTGATGAGTAGTTGTTTGGACCAATACATCTAATTCAGTAGCAGGTGTTCGGACCAATACATTTAATTGATGAGTAGGTGTTTGGACCAATACATCTAATTGATGAGTAGGTGTTTGGACCAATACATCTAACTGATGAGCAGTTCTTTGAACCACCATATATAATTGATGAGTATGTGTTCAGACCAATACATCTAATTGATAAGCAGTTGTTTCGACCAATATATATAATTGATGAGCAGGTGTTTGGACCAATATATATAATTGATGAGCAGGTGTTCGGTCCAATACATCTAATTGATAAGCAGTTGTTTGGACCAATACATCAAATTGATGATCAGTTGTTTGGACCAATACATCTAATTGATAAGTAGTTGTTTGGACCAATACATCAAAATGATGAATAGTTGTTTGGACAACTACATCTAATTGATGAGTAGGTGTTTGGACCAATACATCTAATTGATGAGTAGGTGGTTGGACAAATACATCTTATTGATGAGCAGGTGTTCGTACCAATACATCTAATTGATGAGTAGGTGTTTGGACCAATACATTTAATTGATGAGCAATTGTTCGGACCAATACATCTAATTGATAAGTAGTTGTTTGGACCAATACATCAAAATGATGAATAGTTGTTTGGACAACTACATCTAATTGATGAGTAGGTGTTTGGACCAATACATCTAATTGATGAGCAGTTGTTCGGACCATTACATCTAATTGATGAGCATTTGTTCGGACCAATACATCTAATTATTGAGCAGGTGTTCGTACCAATACATCTAATTCATGAGCAGTTGTTCGGATCAATACATCTAATTGATGAGTAGTTGTTTGGACCAATACATCTAATTCAGTAGCAGGTGTTCGGACCAATACATCTAATTGATGAGTAGGTGTTTGGACCAATACATCTAATTGATGAGTAGGTGTTTGGACCAATACATCTAACTGATGAGCAGTTCTTTGAACCACCATATATAATTGATGAGTATGTGTTCAGACCAATACATCTAATTGATAAGCAGTTGTTTCGACTAATATATATAATTGATGAGCAGGTGTTTGGACCAATATATATAATTGATGAGCAGGTGTTCGGTCCAATACATCTAATTGATAAGCAGTTGTTTGGACCAATACATCTAATTGATGATCAGTTGTTTGGACCAATACATCTAATTGATAAGTAGTTGTTTGGACCAATACATCAAAATGATGAATAGTTGTTTGGACAACTACATCTAATTGATGAGTAGGTGTTTGGACCAATACATCTAATTGATGAGTAGGTGGTTGGACAAATACATCTTATTGATGAGCAGGTGTTCGTACCAATACATCTAATTGATGAGTAGGTGTTTGGACCAATACATTTAATTGATGAGCAATTGTTCGGACCAATACATCTAATTGATGAGTAGGTGTTTGGACCAAAACATATAATTGATGAGCAATTGTTCGGACCAATACATCTAATTGATGAGTAGTTGTTTGGATCAATACATCTAATGGAGTAGTAGGTGTTTGGACTAATACATGAGTATAGTCACGTTGAGCAGGTGTTTGTACCAAAACATCTAATTGATGATTAGGTTTTCGTACCAATACAGCTAATTGATGAGCATGTTTTTGGACCAATACATATAATTGATGAGCAGTTGTTCGGACCAGTATATCTAATTGATGAGCAGTTGTTTGGACCAATACATCTAATTGATGAGCAGGTTTTCGGACCAATACATCTAATTGATGTGTAGGTGTTTAGACAAATACATCTCATTGATGAGTAGGTGTTTGGACCAATACATCTAATTGATGAGTAGGTGTTTGGACAAATACATCTTATTGATGAGCAGTTGTTCGGACCAATACATCTAATTGATGAGTAGGTGTTCTAACCAATACATCTAATTGATGAGTAGGTGTTTGGACTAATACATCTAATTGATGAGCAGTTGTTCGTATCAATACATCTAATTGATGAGTAGGGTTTTTCACCAATACATCTAATTGATGAGTAGGTATTTGGACCAATACATCTAATTGATGAGCAGGTGTTTGAACCAATATATATAATTGATGAGTATGTGTTCAGACCAATACATCTAATTGATAAGCAGTTGTTTGGACCAATACATCTAATTGATGAGTAGGTGTTTGGACCAATACATCTAATTGATGAGTAGGTGTTTGGACCAATACATCTAATTGATGAGCAGTGGTTTGAACCAATATATATAATTGATGAGTATGTGTTCAGACCAATACATCTAATTGATAAGCAGTTGTTTGGACCAATACATCTAATTGATGAGTAGGTGTTTGGACTAATACATATAATTGATGAGTAGGTGTTTGGACCAATACATCTAATTGATGAGCAGTTGTTTGAACCAATATATATAATTGATGAGTATGTGTTCAGACCAATACATCTAATTGATAAGCAGTTGTTTCGACCAATATATATAATTAATGAGCAGGTGTTTGGACCAATATATATAATTGATGAGCAGGTGTTCGGTCCAATATATATAATTGATGAGCAGTTGTTTGGACCAATACATCTAATTGATGAGCAGTTGTTTGGACCAATATATATAATTGATGAGTAGGTGTTTGGACAAATACATCTAATTGATGAGTAGTTGTTTGGACAAATACCTCTAATTGATAAGTAGGTGTTTGGACCAAATCATCTAATTGATGAGTAGTTGTTTGGACAAATACCTCTAATTGATAAGTAGGTGTTTGGACCAATACATTTAATTGATGAGTAGGTGTTTGGACAAATACATCTTATTGATGAGCAGGTGTTCGTACCAATACATCTAATAGATGAGCAATTGTTCGGACCAATACATCTAATTGATAAGTAGTTGTTTGGACCAATACATCAAAATGATGAATAGTTGTTTAGACAACTACATCTAATTGATGAGTAGGTGTTTGGACCAATACATCTAATTGATGAGCAGTTGTTCGGACCATTACATCTAATTGATGAGCATTTGTTCGGACCAATACATCTAATTATTGAGCAGGTGTTCGTACCAATACATCTAATTCATGAGCAGTTGTTCGGATCAATACATCTAATTGATGAGTAGTTGTTTGGACCAATACATCTAATTCATTAGCAGGTGTTCGGACCAATACATCTAATTGATGAGTAGGTGTTTGGACCAATACATCTAATTGATGAGTAGGTGTTTGGACCAATACATCTAACTGATGAGCAGTTCTTTGAACCACCATATATAATTGATGAGTATGTGTTCATACCAATACATCTAATTGATAAGCAGTTGTTTCGACCAATATATATAATTGATGAGCAGGTGTTTGGACCAATATATATAATTGATGAGCAGGTGTTCGGTCCAATACATCTAATTGATAAGCAGTTGTTTGGACCAATACATCTAATTGATGATCAGTTGTTTGGACCAATACATCTAATTGATAAGTAGTTGTTTGGACCAATACATCAAAATGATGAATAGTTGTTTGGACAACTACATCTAATTGATGAGTAGGTGTTTGGACCAATACATCTAATTGATGAGTAGGTGGTTGGACAAATACATCTTATTGATGAGCAGGTGTTCGTACCAATACATCTAATTGATGAGTAGGTGTTTGGACCAATACATTTAATTGATGAGCAATTGTTCGGACCAATACATCTAATTGATGAGTAGGTGTTTGGACCAAAACATATAATTGATGAACAATTGTTCGGACCAATACATCTAATTGATGAGTAGTTGTTTGGATCAATACATCTAATGGAGTAGTAGGTGTTTGGACTAATACATGAGTATAGTCACGTTGAGCAGGTGTTTGTACCAAAACATCTAATTGATGATTAGGTTTTCGTACCAATACAGCTAATTGATGAGCATGTTTTTGGACCAATACATATAATTGATGAGCAGTTGTTCGGACCAGTATATCTAATTGATGAGCAGTTGTTTGGACCAATACATCTAATTGATGAGCAGGTTTTCGGACCAATACATCTAATTGATGTGTAGGTGTTTAGACAAATACATCTCATTGATGAGTAGGTGTTTGGACCAATACATCTAATTGATGAGTAGGTGTTTGGACAAATACATCTTATTGATGAGCAGTTGTTCGGACCAATACATCTAATTGATGAGTAGGTGTTCTAACCAATACATCTAATTGATGAGTAGGTGTTTGGACTAATACATCTAATTGATGAGCAGTTGTTCGTATCAATACATCTAATTGATGAGTAGGGTTTTTCACCAATACATCTAATTGATGAGTAGGTATTTGGACCAATACATCTAATTGATGAGCAGGTGTTTGAACCAATATATATAATTGATGAGTATGTGTTCAGACCAATACATCTAATTGATAAGCAGTTGTTTGGACCAATACATCTAATTGATGAGTAGGTGTTTGGACCAATACATCTAATTGATGAGTAGGTGTTTGGACCAATACATCTAATTGATGAGCAGTTGTTTGAACCAATATATATAATTGATGAGTATGTGTTCAGACCAATACATCTAATTGATAAGCAGTTGTTTGGACCAATACATCTAATTGATGAGTAGGTGTTTGGACTAATACATATAATTGATGAGTAGGTGTTTGGACCAATACATCTAATTGATGAGCAGTTGTTTGAACCAATATATATAATTGATGAGTATGTGTTCAGACCAATACATCTAATTGATAAGCAGTTGTTTCGACCAATATATATAATTAATGAGCAGGTGTTTGGACCAATATATATAATTGATGAGCAGGTGTTCGGTCCAATATATATAATTGATGAGCAGTTGTTTGGACCAATACATCTAATTGATGAGCAGTTGTTTGGACCAATATATATAATTGATGAGTAGGTGTTTGGACAAATACATCTAATTGATGAGTAGTTGTTTGGACAAATACCTCTAATTGATAAGTAGGTGTTTGGACCAAATCATCTAATTGATGAGTAGTTGTTTGGACAAATACCTCTAATTGATAAGTAGGTGTTTGGACCAATACATTTAATTGATGAGTAGGTGTTTGGACAAAAACATCTTATTGATGAGCAGGTGTTCGTACCAATACTTCTAATTGATGAGCAGTTGTTCGGATCAATTCATCTAATTGATGAGTAGTTGTTTGGACCAATACATCTAATATAGTAGCATGTGTTTGGACCAATACATGAGTATAGTCACGTTGAGCAGGTGTTCGTACCAATACATCTAATTGATGAGCAATTGTTCGGACCAATACATCTAATTGATGAGCAGTTGTTCTGACCAATACATCTAATTGATGAGTAGGTGTTCGGACTAATACATCTAATTGATGAGTGGGTGTTCGGACCAATACATCTAATTGATGAGCAGTTGTTCTGACCAATACATCTAATTGATGAGTAGGTGTTCGGACTAATACATCTAATTGATGAGTAGGTGTTTGGACCAATACATCTAATTGATGAGTAGGTGTTTGGACAAATACATCTTATTGATGAGTAGGTGTTTGGACCAATACATCTAATTGATGTGCAATTGTTCGGACCAATACATCTAATTGATAAGCAGGTGTTTGGACCAACATATCTAATTGATGAGCAGTTGTTTGGACCAATACATCTAATTGATGAGCAGTTGTTTGGACCAATACCTTTAATTGATGAGGAGTTGTTCGGGCCAATACATATAATTGATGAGCAGTTGTTTGTACCAGTATATCTAATTGATGAGTAGTTGTTTAAACCAATACATCGAATTGATGAGCAGTTGTTCGGACCAATACATCTAATTAATAAGTAGGTGTTTGGACCAATACATCTAATTGATGAGTAGGTGTTTGGACAAATACATCTTATTGATGAGTAGGTGTTTGGACCAATACATCTAAATGATGAGCAGTTGTTCGGACCAATACATCTAATTGATGAGCAGTTGTTTGGACCAATACATCTAATTGATGAGCAGGTGTTTGGACCAATATATATAATTGATGAGCAGTTGTTTGCACCAATACATCTAATTGATGAGCAGGTTTTCGGACCAATACCTTTAATTGATGAGGAGTTGTTCGGCCCAATACATCTAATTGATGAGCAGTTGTTTGTACCAGTATATCTAATTGATGAGTAGTTGTTTGGACCAATACATCGAATTGATGAGCAGTTGTTTGGACTAATACATCTAATTGATGAGTAAGTGTTTGTTTGGACCAGTATATCTAATTGATGAGCAGGTGTTCGTACCAATACATCTACTTGATGAGCAGTTGTTCGGATCAGTACATCTAATTGATGAGTAGGTGTTCGGATCAATACATCTAACTGATGAGCAGTTGTTTGGACCAATACATCTAATTGATAAGTAGTTGCTTGGGCCAATACATCTAATTGACGAGCAGGTTTCGGACCAATACATCTAATTGAAGAGCAATTGTTCAGACCAATACATCTACTTGATGAGCAGTTGTTCGCACCAATACATCTCATTGATGAGTAGGTGTTCGGACCAATACATCTAATTGATGAGTAGGTGTTCGGAACAATACATCTAATTGATGAGCAGGTGTTTGGAGCAATACATCTAATTGATGAGCAGTTGTTCCGACCAATACCTTTAAATGATTAGCAGTTGTTCGGACCAATACATTTAATTGATTAGCAGTTATTTGTACCAGTATATCTAATTGATGAGTAGTTGTTTGAACCAATACATCGAATTGATGAGCAGTTGTTTGGACCAATACATCTAATTGATGAGTAGGTGTTTGGACCAGTATATCTAATTAATGAGCAGTTGTTCGGACCAATACATATAATTGATGAGCAGGTGTTCGGACAAATATATCTAATTCATGATCAGGTGTTTGGACCAATACATCTAACTGATGAGTAGGTGTTTGGACCAGTATATCTAATTAATGAGCAGTTGTTCGGACCAATACATATAATTGATGAGTAGATGTTCGGACCAATACATCTAATTAATAAGTAGTTGTTTGGACCAATTTATATAATTGATGAGTATGTGTTTGGACCAATACATGAGTATAGTCACGTGACTCAGAGGAGTCGGTCATAGATTTTTTTCGCTCCGATAAAATGATAAAAATTGGACTATTTAAAGTGTTTTCTCAAGTTGAAAGTTAATTTTCATGTTTATTAATCTGTATGTATGGATATTATAATCTCAAGTGGTGAAAAAAACATAAAGATGACATAACATATTAGGATCTTCAGATTTTCCTTTGTTTCTAGTGTGTGTAAAGCGCGGGATTGGTAAACTGTGTTCACAATGTGGCCAGTATATAGTTCGTGTTAATAGTGGACTAAAACTTTGGATACCTATTGTTCACAACCTACACCTGGCCAAAGAACTTCTATGAATGATTCTTTCCGTAACGACAGTTCTCAAAATTACGTAAAAGAGGTCCTCAGAGCCGAATGGATAGAAGTTACACCAGAAAATGTCGACGAACTGTATAACAGTTTCTGTGGCTACGAGTCACCGCCACATAACCGCAATTGGCCACTCATCAGTAAGTTACAAGAACTTTTTGTCAATTTCCCTGAAAAGAACTTTATTACGCGCTTAATTACTGAAGCGTATGGTAAAGAAGATAAGCTTGAAGAAATGCGTGATGCTGCTGTTAGTGCATGTAGAAGTAATGATGGATATTCCTTCCTTACCCAAACCTTATTAAAACGGCGGAAAAACAGAGCAAGCGGTGATAGCCTGTTTCAAAAGTTAGCTAGTGATGTTTACATTTTAGTTTCGGTTGTAAAAGGTGCTCCATTTGATGTTTTGAAGGATGTGTTTAGTTTACCGAAAAAGAACAGAGGTGTTGTAAATACTACCCTATACAATGGTCATAGTCACTGTTTGAGTGAAATAGAGCAATTGAAAAACATGTTAATTCAGTGCCAGGCTGATATTTTAAAGATTAAAGAAGAAAGGAATACTTCTATAACAAAATTCAACGCAGATTTTAACGTTATCCGTACTAACGTAACATCATTGAAAAAAGATGTCAATGAAAAGTTGCAGAAAATAAACTATGACGTTAAAGTAATCAATCAAGGAATTACGCGCGTAGAAGATGAAAAGTCTTCTGGTCTTATGCAAGTCAGGTCAACAATGAAAACCCTCTCAGCTGATATAGTAAACAACAAAGACCAAAACGACAGTATGTTCAATGTCCTAAGTAATTCAGTGCATAATGTGCAGCGTAAGTTTGATAAATAAAATTGGAAAAATTGAATCAAAACTAAATTTATTGGATAGAACAACACAAACTTTGTCAACGACTACGCGTATTCATGCCGCGGTAAGCACGGAGTCAATCACTCGAGATTTAGGACAAGTTCACTTACCTATAGCAGGCCACACACGTTCACCTGACCCAGTGCTGAACGTTCAAAGATCAGATAGTTGTATTGATAATAGTACAAACACTTCCTAATTCCAAGCAGGATCGGCAGAACATGAACAAAGTCGCCGTCCTATAACGAGTAGGCAGGCAAAGTCATAAAGCGAGGTAGTTTCGGAGAACGGTAACATACCTCATGTCCATACTAACCCACAGACAGCGGGAGAGACCATACTACATCCACCAAATAATAACAGAAAAGATGAATTTTCATTTCACGAACAATCAATCAACATTCCCCGAGATTCTTCACTCAGGATACCAGTACACATTACAATGGCGCAGTCAACAAACAACAAATATCCACCCGAGAATAAGGAGGATTTGTCCTATACGAATGATCCATCAGAAAACAACCCAACTCTAGACGAGATATAGTGCGTAAGACCAAACGGTTTTACATAGGTGGATTCAAATCTTCAATTAAACCATATTTGATAGAGGCGATACTGAATAATGATGGTGTAAGAATGACTATGACCAGAATATTTCCATTACGCAACACTCAATCTGTTATTATCAGATTAAATGTGGAAGCTCCTAAAAGTCATTTATTGACAGAAAACGGATTTTGGCCAGATGGGATAACCTGTCGTCCCTGGGTCACAAAAAATAGGTACCAAAATGTTGGTCACGACGAACGATATAAGGGTGCTACTGACACTATGTACAATAAAATACATGAGAATAACGGCACCACTGACAGTGATCCAATTGACACCGATTGTAATAGACAGAATACTACAACAAATGATGCTGATAATATGCATTGTGACGAGGATTATGAAAATGATTATGCAAATGTGAATGCAGCTACTAATCTCCATAACCATGTAAACGTACGTTACAATAATGCTGAATGTCACTACTCTTCTTATAGGGGTGGTGATATGCAGCATTCTGGCTCCAATTTTATGAGTAACTATGACAATAGGTGGCTTCCTCGTGATGGCGGTTACAGACGTCAAGCACAAGATCGTCCCCATCGTCAGTATAGAAATCAGCATGCACATGCACGTAATACCGGTTCTCTCCACTGTGATAATGAATAATGTATTTGTAATGCTAACACGTAGGCTGTGTACAGTAATTATATATATATATCAATAATTAGTCAGTCATTATGTAAATATAACAAGTTCAAAATATGTACACAAACAAGTCTATCATTCACTAATGCATTTCTGGACTGGCCACTGGCGATATGTTTGAAAGACTTTGTTCGATATAAGTTTAACAGCACGAAGTACGCGACACTGAGTTATGTGTCCAGTCTAGTTAACATTCGTCTGCTTAAAGGGGAGTATATCTACTGTGCTACAACGTGTAGTGGATTAGAAAACTGTTATCGGTATTCAGAAGAATGTATATATTTTGCCATACAACGTGGTCGTTTTCTTACTTCGTTGTAATATTTCTATGTTAAATTTATGTACGTGGAATGTAACCGGTTTGATGTCGAGTACTGTTTATCTCAGCAACCTGTTGGATCAGAATTCAATTGATATTTGCGGCATATCGGAACACTGGCTATTTAATAGCCATTCTCTGTAAGCATTTGCACTCCCATATAGGGAGTGTGGCACGCATGGTCACGGATTTTGTTCAAACTTCACACATTTTCTCAACTTGATGTAAGAAATGGAAAATGGCAAAAAAAAAATTTGCTATAGACTTTGGTTGCCATAGCAACCGGCTCTCGTTTTTTATAGGACTGATTTCAATAGGAAATTCACTAAATTTTCCAATCAGTTTTTAGCATAAATGAAGATATATATGCAAAAGTTCATATTTTCTACCAAAAGTCATCATTTGATGAAGGAAATTAAGTAGAAAACATTTGATTATCAAATTGTTAAATGTGGTCCCAAACCCTTCTTTGCAAATGGTGTTTTTTACGGGAAAAAACAACACTTTTTTGCCATTTTTTGAATGGTTATAAAAATTTAATGCGTTCATATGAATACAAATGAACAATGGATGCATGAAGGTCAACATCTCTTCTCACAAGAAATGAAAAAAAGCTATGGGGAACAGTGCCTCTAAAATTAGTTACCATGGATACAAAATGTATCATTTTAAAATTTAAAAAAAAAAAAAAAAAAATTGTTTAATGTTTATTTAAATATTGCCAGCATGTGGGTTAAACAAAATGGATCATATTTTCTACCAAAAGTCATCATTTGATGAAGGAAATTAAGTAGAAAACAATTGATTATCAAATTGTTAAATGTGGTCCCAAACCCTTCATTACAAATGGTGTTTTTTAATGGAAAAAAGAACACTTTTTTGCCATTTTTTGAATGGTTATAAAAATTTAATGCGGCCATATGAATACAAATGAACAATGAATGCATGAAGATCAACATCTCTTCTCACAAGAAATGAAAGAAAGCTGTGGGGAACAGTGCCTCTATATTTTGTAACAGTGACCTTGACCCCAAAAACACAATCTGATTGAAGATATTCATCATACGTTTGAAATACATCATGTTTTTATTACTTGGGGAAAATGTGAATTCAATGTAACAAAAAGTGAAGAAACTATGTTGAATTCTCATAAATAACCAAAATACATCAAAATGTATGTGTGTTACCCTACAAAACAGGCCCGCTCAGCCTCTTTATCATTCAATGTGAAGAAGGTTATTAGATGCACAAGTTTTCCTAATTTTAAAGTAATAGGTTTGATAGTTTCCATGTAAGTGACCTAAATGCAAAATTTAACCAACTATGTCCAATTCTCAAAATCAACCAAAATACATCAAAATTGATATTTTTTACCAAAAAAAAACCAGGCCTCAGCATCAAGGTTTGATAGTTTCCATGTAAGTGACTTAAACGCAAAAAAGAACCAACACCGCCAATTCTCAAAATCAACCAAAATTCATCAAAATTTATGTTTTTTACATAAAAAACCAGACAACACTCAGTATCTTTAGTATACAATGTGAAGAAAGGTATTAGACGAACAAGTTTCAAAGAATTAGGTTTGATAGTTTCCATGTAAGTGACCTAAACGTAAAACTTAACCAACTATGTCCAATTCTCAAAATTGACAAAAATACATCAAAAATGATGTTTTTTACCCCAAAAAAGGCTACACTTAGCATCTTCAGCATACAACGTGAAGAAGAGTATTAGATGAACAAGTTTTCCAAGTTTCAAAATGTTAGGTTAGATAGTTTTCATGTAAGTGACCTAGACCTAAACGCAAAACTTAACCAACACCGCCGACGACGACGATGACTACGACGATCAAGTGACGACAATAGCTCGTCTTTTTTTCCCCAAAAAGTCAGACGAGCTAAAAATCAAAATAGAAGGATAAGTTAGTGATAAAAAAAAATCAGACCAGCTAAAAATCAAAATAGAAGGATTAGTTAGTGATATAAAACATGGAAAATTGTAATCTTCAAACAATGTTATCATTATTTGTTATGATTCAAATAAAGAAGTATATTATTTTACATGTCAAGTTGGGTGACGCATTTTATACGTGAAAGTAATGTTCATCGTTATTTGTATTAATGTATAATATATTTTTAAGAAAAAACACGAATACACTTTCAAAAAGTGTCTATCATAAACCCCGATAGACAACTTATTTATGAAATACTATTGTAAAAAAAGCATCCGTTTTTAGCCAATAAAAACAGGTACAGGTACAGCAAAAGTATGCAAACAAATTGAAGGGTTTAACCCTTTCCCTCATACGACAATTATGCAGCAGACGACTGAACATATTTTGAAAAATGGTATTAGGAAAGTCCTTGGTTATACATCTGATAATTATCTGTTCATGTAGGTTCGAATGTTCAGCGTCAGTGATTATGAACCTAGAGTCACAGGTTCGATCCAAAAGTGCCCCGCACCAATTATGGTGGAGTACCCTTGGGCAAAGTACATTTCCTTGCATAGTACTGGTTTGTTTGCCCAGGGATCACAAACAAGTGAATTGATGCTGTGATATTACTGAAATAATGTTAAAACGGCTCAAAACCCCAATATAACAAAAATCTAAAATTCCAAGGGAGGTAATTCATGTTTTTTTATTTTTCTAAATAACTAAGGGAGGTAATTTGTATTTTTTGGTGATGCGGTATTTTAAAATCTTATTTATGCAAAAACGATCATATGTTCCCCGCAGCTTTTTTCTTGCGTTTGATTAAGCAAATGTTCATCTATCTATTTACATAATTCACCTAATTGGAGATGGCTGCAATTTGTTTTAAACAAGTGGTAAATATTGCGTTTTTCATCAAAAACTCAACTTTGCACACTGTTTCCATGGCAACAGGGCAATATTTGGAATTTCTAACACTATTGTTCTGAATAGTTCACTGATGGCAACATGTGGAATAAGCAATATCCGTGACCATGCGTGCCGAAAAAGTTAATGCTTACAGAGAATAGCTATTAAAAGTCCGATCATAACTTCATAAACAGTATACACCCTTATTATAATGGTATAGCAGTGAGCGATTTCGACTTGCCTATTTCTAGTGGGACAAGAACTGGCAAAGGTGGAGTCATGCTACTTTGGAGAAAACTACTCAATCATGTAATTACCCCATTATCTATCGAGTCAGATCGGACTATTGGTGTACAAGTACAGTTATCTGACAGCTCTTTCTTGTATGTAATACAGATATATTTACCTTGTAGCAATCATGGTATTGAGAAATCTCGTGCATGCCTCGACGCACTTTGGAATGTTCTTAGCCTGTATGCTGATCACGGAAAGGTTATCATCATGGGCGACTTTAACGCACATTTGAATGGACACTCCTTTATAAAGAATTTAGATGATAGAGGTCGTACCCTAGAACACTTAGTTTCAGACTTTAATCTGTTTGTACTGACGACTAGCGACTTATGCTCTGGTGTAGATGCTACGTATGTTTCTTATGATGGAAAATATAGGTCTCTTGTTGACCATGTCATGGTCCCCATCGAATGCGTTGACATAGTGCAAAAGTGTATTATCGTTGATGACAACTTCCTTAATGTGTCATCGCACCGTCCGATCACGTTTACTTTAGCTGTGGATAACGTAAGCAGGTTAGACCAAATGCATACGTTTTCACCGATTAAATGGAATAAACTATGCCAGACTCACTTAGATGCATATGCCTCTTACTTACACACTCACTTAAAAGACAGTACTGCGTCTTTACCAACCAACTGTGTGAACGGTTATATTGATGCGTTGTATAACTGTATATTCACAAATATTAAGTTAAGCTCGGATATTTGTTTTCCTGTGTCTCAATTTAGACCATACCTTAAGCCATATTGGTCTAACGAGTTAAAGCAACTCCATTATATCATGAGATGTAAAAGAAAGCCATGGATTGATGAAGGTAGGCCGAGAGGTCATACGTTCGAATCTTATGTTGCATACAAATCAGTCAAACGTGAATTTCGTAATTGGAATCGATTACGTTCCTTTCAGTATTTAAATAAGACAAACGAAGACATTGATAATGCATGCAATGTAGACAGCGCTACATTTTGGCGGCTATTTAACTCTAAACGCAATGTAAAATCTTCGTTGGTCTGTAATGGAATGAAATGTAATGATTCAGTATTAAGGGACTCCAAACAAATTGCTGTTGCATGGGGGGATTATTTTACTTCACTTTACTCAGACACTGAATGTGATTCATATGACAATGAGCATTACCATAGAGTGTCCAACATAGCCTCGAATGTAAAAGGTATGGGATACCCTTTAATTGATACAAAGGATGATATGTTGTTAAATGAGGTTTTGGAAGCGATTAAAGTGTTGCAAAAAGGTAAAATATGTGGTCCAGACAACGTTTATAATGAACACATTATTTTCGGTGGTACAATGTTACATCACTACTTAACGCTGTTGATTAATTTAATGTATTGGTTCTCCTATATACCTGTAAGTCTAAAATACGGTACAATCATTATATTGCACAAAGGTAATGGAAAGCGCAAAGATGTACCTAAAAACTATCGTGCCATTACATTATCTTCTTCGATCTTAAAACTTTATGAAAGGATCTTGTTAAAAAGATTGCAAAACTGTATTTCTAAGCCTCTCCATCCATTAAAAGGTGGGTTTCAGAATAAAATGGGCAGTATGATGACGTCACTAATAGTTAAAGAGAGTATTCATTTTTGTCAGGAAAAGAATAGTAAACTATACACATGTTTTCTGGATGCTCGTCAAGCTTTTGACAGAGTTTGGCATGATGGGCTGATATTTAAGTTACATCAATTAGGTGTTAACATTACTTTACTTAAAACTGTTATTGCCATGCACATAGAAATGTATAGCCGAGTTTTACACGCTGGTCACTACTCAGACTGGTTCCCTGTTTTACAAGAAACACGACAGGGTGGGGTCTGGTCCCCATTTTTGTATCTGTGCTACATCAATGATTTAATAGATATCTTGTCAAAAAGTAATTTAGGGCTTAAGATAAGCAATTATGACTTTTGCTCACCTTCTTTTGCAGACGATATGACTCTTCTTCCTTTGTCGCCAAAGGCATTACAATCCATGATCAGTATTTGTTATTCGTATTCATGCAGATGGAGGTACTAGTATAATTCCGATAAGTGTGCGGTTGTAGTATTTAACGAGTCAAAAAATGCATTTAGAAAAAGCAACAGAACCTGGTACATGGGACATTATGTTATCAACGAAACCCCAGAAATTGTTCATTAAGGGATATTAAGCAATAAATATTGTGATTCAAAGTCCATAGTACAAAATTCCTCCAAAAAGTTACGTCAAACCTTTTTCGGCATCTGTAAAGATGGGTTAAATGCCAATGGATTTAACCCGATCACAAGTAAGAAGATATATTTTCAAACAACGATATGATATTGTTAGAGCGTTCGCACCGCCTATGTTTGAAACATATTCAGGGCATGCATATCAGATCCAGGACAAACGTTGTCCTGGGTCTCATGTCATGCCTGCCAATCGAATCTGAAATAGAAAAGAGGAAACTAAACCTATTTGAGCAGTTTTGTACACTGGTTAATGACTCAGCGGCTAAAACCATGTTTTTGATTCGCCTATGTTCTTATATGTCAGGTGTATCGACAATTGGATTCGTTGTTGACATTTTTATAATTTTGCACAAATTCAATCTAGGGTACATTGTTGATGCGTACATAAAAAGTGGGATCTTTCCTAGTAAGTCATCGTGGAAAAAGCTGTATTTAAACAAAGTTAACAATTATTATGTATTTGAGTGGGAAAGAAATACTGCTGAAGTAGACTTCGCACTGTACAGACAAATCCACTCGTCTGACATATGGAATTTCGCATTGAAATATCCAAGCATGCTAAAATACTGTTCATCTGTAGCTCAGCTAGTCGCTAATCTTATGTACTATAAGACGGAATGTTTGAAATTCAGAAGTTCAAACTTACAGTCAAATCTTACGTTTCACGTAATATTGGACTGTCATGTTGTTAACACAGCTAGATTAAAATTTAAAAGTATAATTACGAGACATTTTGGTCATGATATCCCACGTATATTGTTTAACCTTGATGGTTATAATTATGTGAGTATTCTGCTCGTCACCCCTTGTTATCCGCTGTACTCTGTTCTTGGAGATCGATACGATGTTTTCGTAAAGTTATGCTTCAGATTTGTCCATCATGCGTGGAAACTTTATACTTGTAATAAAATATGAATTTTGTTTCCCATAGCACTGACACGTTCCATAAATTATTCAACTATATTTTCGCTTTTGCTTTAAGTATGCAGCGGCTAGTGTGAGCTTTAATCTCTATTTAACCGCTGCAATTACTATTTTGGTAGTTGGATTAGCCATGGGACGTACCATATGTAACAAAATAAAAAGTTGCGTGGAAACTTTATACTTGTAATTAAATATGAATTTTGCTCTTCATAGCAGTGACACGTTCCATGGGTTATTCAACTTTTTTTTCGCTTTCGCTTTCAGTATGCAGCTGCTAATGTGAGTTTTATCTCTATTTAACCGCTGCAATTACTATTTTGGTAGTTGGATTAGCCATGGGACGTATTATATGTAAAAAATATTCATTTTTGACAGTTATTGATTATGTGTGAGGTTTATGTGCGAAAATGTGGTTGTACGTGCGTGTATGTGGGTGTATGCATGTTAATATTATTCTCATTACCATTGAATTGTGAATTTCTTGTATACACATGTGCTTTTGTAAATCTTCAATTTATGGAGGAAATAAAGAAATATATAAGTACATCTAATTGATGAGTAGTTGTTTTGACCAATACATCTAATTGATGAGCAGGTGTTTGGACCAGTATATCTAATTGATGAGTAGGTGTTCGGACCAATATATATAATTGATGAGCAGTTGTTTGGACCAATACATCTAATTGATGAGTAGGTGTTCGGACCAATACATCTAATTGATGAGTAGGTTGTTTGGACAAATACATCTAATTGGTGAGTAGTTGTTCGGACCAATACATCTAATTGATGAGCAGGTGTTTGGACCAATACATCTAATTGATGAGCAGGTGTTTGGACCAATACATCTAATTGATGAGCAGGTGTTTGGACCAGTATATCTAATTGATGAGTAGGTGTTCGGACCAATATATATAATTGATGAGCAGTTGTTTGGACCAATACATCTAATTGATGAGTAGGTGTTCGGACCAATACATCTAATTGATGAGTAGGTTGTTTGGACAAATACATCTAATTGGTGAGTAGTTGTTCGGACCAATACATCTAATTGATGAGCAGGTGTTTGGACTAATACATCTAATTGATGAGCAGGTGTTTGGAACAATATATATAATTGATAAACAGATGTTATTACCAATCCATCTGCTTTATGAGTCGGTGTTTAGACCACTCAATGTGATGAGTAAGGTTTTGGATCACTCTGTCGATTTGACGAGCAGGCGTCCTGACGATTCCGTCTATATGACTATGATGATGCTGAAGATGTAGATGATTGCCTTGCAGACAGGCAACCTGTTTTGAATGGACACGTCTATAGTCAAAAATCTAGCAGGAAAGCATTTGACAAACTGAGTTGCCGAGTGAGAATAGTAATAAAATCGCTAGTGTCATCATACAGATGTCTCTTGTTCTTGTTATGAGCAATTCCACGAGAAAACCAATATGATGGTCTCTGCGTAATGTATCGACCCAGATCAGCCTGCGTAGTTTGCGTCGGCTTATCCGGGCCGACACATTCGGTCTCAGGGGGATAGAGATACTGAATAGTGATCCCTGAAACAGAAAATCCACTGTGAGCATGGTATTTCACATCTCACGATCAACAGAACACATGAGAAAGAGACGCGAAACACGCTGTTCGGGTGTAGAATACGTCACTTTATTCTTAATATTCTTTTAGAAAAGAAAAGGTGATAACATTTTTAAATTTTGCCTGACTCATTAAAATGTGAATAAACCTAGTTTTTTCACATTGTAGACATATTTTTTTCATGAAAACCAGATAAAATGATTCATTGATATAATTTTAAAAAAAGCACTGTTTAAATGAAGCATTTTGAAGAAAAAAAAAGTATTACAAAGGAAGAGAAGCAAATTCCACGAGCGACGCAAAGAATTCCTCTGTAGCTTTGACTATTTGATCTGGGGGTAGGACAAATCCGTTCAGACCCTTTCCGGGTTCCGGTCTTAGCTCGTACGTGTAGGAGTAAGTAACACCTGAATCGTAAAAGTAATCGTAGGCAGTACCAGAGACCTCGTCTGAAATAAATAAATGAAAACATTGAGGAAAAGATAACTCGAAAGGAGAACTTTTTCCATCTCCTAAAACGTTCTTGCAACTATTGTTTCAAATTTTCCTTTTTAAAAATCTAAATATTGTTCAATTAGCCGCGTAAGGAATAAATCAATGTATACATTGTGGAAAAGTCGCTCGAAATGAGAACTTTCTCCTTTTCAAAAAAAGGTTCTAGATAGTACGCGTTAAGCCGTGTCTGCAAAAATAAATGAAATTATTGTTGAAAAAACGCTCGAAACGAGAACTTTCTCTTGTTCCCAAAACGTGTTAGCAACTCTGTTTAAATAAACTTTTAAATAATTCTAGATATTGCGCAATCAGCCGCGTAAGTAAACAATAATTAATCGATTTGGGTTCAAAGCCTTTATAGATCAATTCGGATCACTCTCTGTTGGTCGTTAACCTTTAGCTTAACAACTCCTAAACCACTAGACCAATTTCAACCAAATTGCACAGGAATGTTCCTTTGGTGGTCCTCTTTCAAACTTGTTCAAATATTCAAATTCTATGGAAAACCTTGATTTCTTTGCTGTGTCATCAGAAAAAAAGGGGGCGGGGCGTGGCCATGCATAATCTTTAAAATTTCTTCTCCTTTGAATCATCTTGTTTGATTCCAATATAAATAGGCAAAGTCATTAAATGAGCTGTTCCAGGAGAAATGCAACATTGTAGAGTCTGCATAAAGTATCGACCCGGATCAGCCTAAGCATATCTCGCAGGAATGTGTCGGCCCGGATGAGCCTGCGCAGGCTGATCTGAGTCGATACATAATGCAGAGTTCATAGTGATGGGTTTTACCGTGGAACGACTCAAATCGCTTTTGTAAAATATTGCAAATATCATCTTCTCCGTGGTATAAGTAAAATAATAAGATATCCATAATTCTGTTGAATCATCAGAGAACTAGATTGGGAGAAGTATACTTGCTTTTCCCACATACATTTCTCTTTTGACTCCACTAAACTATAATGTCCTGGGTACTCAGAAAGATAAATATCACATCAAAGGGTTTGTACTCAACCAAACTATAATGTCCTGGGTACTCAAAAAGGTTCTTTTCACATCAAAGGGTTTGGCAATTTGAAATACCACCTTATGTAGAGCTCTGATATATATATTGATTCATTTGAAAGTTATTGAACAAAACTTTACAACTGAACTTACATCTGATCTTACAAATGGTAGTAATGGCTGCCCTCATTGGCGCTAAGGGTTACGGGGTTACCATTACCACTGAGTGGCTGGTGTCAAAATAAATGAATTATGAGTACTGGTTACTTACCCAGAAAACGCATTGATATAACTGACCGTGATATATTTCACCGTGATCGTCATATACCTGACCATGACCGTATTATAACTGACCGTGATCGTGATATACATGACCGTGATATAACTGACCGTGATTGTGATATACCTGACCGTGATCGTGATATACATGACCGTGATATAACTGACCGTGATTGTGATATACCTGACCGTGATCGTGATATACATGACCGTGATATAACTGACCGTGAGCGTGATATAACTGACCGTGAGCGTGATATACCTGACCGTGATCGTGATATAACTGACCGTGATTGTGATATACATGACCGTGATATACCTGACCGTGATCGTGATATAACTGACCGTGCTATAACTGACCGTGGTCGTGATATACATGACCGTGATATACCTGACCGTGATATACATGACCGTGATATAACTGACCGTGAGCGTGATATACATGACCGTGATATACATGACCGTGATATACCTGACCGTGATATAACTGACCATGACCGTGATATACATGACCGTGATATACATGACCGTGATATAACTGACCGTGATATACATGACCGTGATATAACTGACCGTGAGCGTGATATACCTGACCGTGATATAACTGACCTTGATCGTGATATACCTGACCGTGATATACCTGACCGTGATAAACCTGACCGTGATATACCTGATCGTGATATACCTGACCGTGATCGTGATATACTTGATCGCGATATACCTGACCGTGATTGTCATATTCCGTGATATAACTGACCGTGATCGTCATATAACTAACCGTGATATAACTGACCGTGATCGTCATATAACTAACCGTGATATAACTGACCGTGATATACCTGACCGTGATCGTGATATACTTGACCGCAATATACCTGACCTTGATATACCTGACCGTGATCGTGATATACCTCAGCGTGATCGTGATATAACTGACCGTGATATACCTGTGATATTACTGACCGTGATATAACTGACCGTGATATAACTGACCGTGATATACCTGACCGTGATATACCTGACTACGATATACCTGACCGTGATCGTGATATACCTGACCGTGATATACCTGACCATGATATACCTGACCGTGATATACCTGATCGTGATATAATTGACCTAGATCGTCATATAACTAACCGTGATATAACTGACCGTGATATAACTGACCATGATATAACTGACATTGACATAACTGACCGTGATATACCTGACCGTGCTATACTTGACCGCAATATACCTGACCGTGATATACCTGACAGTGATCGTGATATACCTCAGCGTGATCGTGATATAACTGACCGTGATATACCTGTGATATAACTGACCGTGATATAACTGACCGTGATATAACTGACCGTGATATAACTGACCGTGATATACCTGACCGTGATATACCTGACTACGATATACCTGACCGTGATCGTGATATACCTGACCGTGATATACCTGACCATGATATACCTGACCGTGATATACCTGATCGTGATATAATTGACCTAGATCGTCATATAACTAACCGTGATATAACTGACCGTGATATAACTGACCATGATATAACTGACATTGACATAACTGACCGTGATATACCTGACCGTGCTATACCTGACCGTAATATACCTGACCCTGATATGCCTTACCTTGATATTACTGAACGTGATCGTGATATACCAAACAGTGATATAACTAACCGTTATTGTGATATAACTGACCGTGATATACCTGACCGTGATATACCTGACAGTGATATACCTGACCGTGATATAACTGTCCAGTATCGTGATATAACTTAACGTGCTATACCTGACCGTGATATACCTGACCGTGCTATTCTTGATCGTGCTATACCTGACCGTGCTATAACTGAACGTAATATAATTGACCTTGATAGTCATATACCTAACCATGACCGTGATATAATTGACCGTGCTATAACTGACCGTGATATACCTTACTGTGATTTACCTGACCGTGATATAAATGACTGTGATATAATTGAACGTTCTATACCTGACCGTGATCGTGATATACCTGACCGTGATATAACTGACCGTGCTATACCTGACCGTGATTGTGATATACCTGACCGTGATATACCTGACCGTGCTATACCTGACCGTAATATACCTGACCGTGATATGCCTTACCGTGATATTACTAAACGTGTTCGTGATATACCAAACAGTGATATAACAAACCATTATTGTGATATAACTGACCGTGATATACCTGACCGTGATATAACTGACCATTATCGTGATATAACTTACCGTGATATACCTGATCGTGCTATACCTGACCGTGATATACCTGACCGTGCTATAACTGAACGTAATATAATTGACCTTGATCGGCATATACCTAACCATGACCGTGATATAATTGACCGTGCTATAACTGACCGTGATATCCCTAATTGTGATTTACCTGAGCGTCATATAAATGACTGTGATATAATTGAACGTTCTATACTTGACCGTGATATAACTGAACGTGTTCGTGATATACCAAACAGTGATATAACTGACCGTGATATAACTGACCATTATCGTGATATAACTTACCGTGATATACCTGATCGTGTTATACCTGACCGTGATATACCTGACCGTGCTATAACTGAACGTAATATAATTGACCTTGATCGTCATATACCTAACCATGACCGTGATATAATTGACCGTGCCATAACTGACCGTGATATCCCTAATTGTGATTTACCTGAGCGTGATATAAATGACTGTGATATAATTGAACGTTCAATACTTGACCGTGATATAACTGACCGTGATATAATTGACCGTGCCATAACTGACCGTGATATCCCTAATTGTGATTTACCTGAGCGTGATATAAATGACTGTGATATAATTGAACGTTCAATACTTGACCGTGATATAACTGACCGTGATCGTGATATAACTGACCGTGACCGTGATATAACTGACCGTGAAATAACAGAAAGATTGACGAAAGCGGCGTAAAACACAAGACAAGAACAATATGAGCCGTTCCACGAGAAAATCAACATGATGGATTCTGCTTAAAGTATCGACCCGGATCAGCCTGAGCATGCCACGCAGGCTTACCCGGACACATTTCGCCTCCTGTGGATTTTCTGTTTCAGGCATCATTATTCTATACCTCTAACCCCTGAGATCAGGCTGATCTGGGTCGATACATTACGCAGAGGCCATAATGTTGGTTTTCTCGTGAGACTGCTAAATTATATCTCAAAGACGTTAAAATGCACCCTGCTGTTCAAGACTTACACTTCAGTAAGTCGAAGGGTGTTCCAACTGTGAAGTTCCGCCCATCAACTTGGAACAGAGCGTGCATCATCTTGTCCGCAACATCCTTCTGTAATACAAACATCTCATTGAATTGATAGACTGTTAGCTCATTGGTGGAAGACGAATAACGTGTGTCACAGTGACTTTTATCAAACGTCGGAAAGAATTTAAAGTTAAATTACTCAATAAAGTTGAAAACATTGTGGCAAAAGGAGAAGTTACTAATTATGAGAAAATTCAAATTTTGCAAAAATGTTTTCAAAAATCTTCTTCTGGCAGAAGCGTCGGAAATCGTGTGTTTGTGGGAAAGGGTTAAAAGATCATATAAATATTCTGATTCTCCAGGGTTATTTTCCTTTTTATTTTGGAAGTAGAAGGAAATACTATAGCAATAACTCGAAGTCGTTTGGGACCCATATATTACTTCGAGTTATCGACATATTGGAGTAATGCATCGATTCGTTTATGGTTTTGTTTTCAGCTTCTTAACTCATTTTAAACTTGGTTATTATGAAAAGCGAGTCAGTAATAAAGTCATACCAAGAAAAAGAAAGCTTGATCACAAAATATTCGGAATTCGCTTTGCTGACGTCTATTATTACGAACAGAAAAAAAATAAGTAAAGATTTTCAGTTGTATAATAAACGAGGTTTAAACATGAGGGCCAAGATGCTTATTGTCCTTAATTGATTGCCTGTATTATGGTAAAGAAACAAATGTCTGATGTCATCTGGCAACTACCTTTTTAAACCAGTCAATATGAATGGAACAAGTTATGTACGAAGCACATTTCTGCTGAACACTTTCGCTAATAGAGACGGTTTATGACACCTATATGACTGCATCGAAAAATGTACTTTGGACACAATTTTTGGAAAGACGGTATAGCAAAGTTTTGCAAAGTTCATACACATTACCTATTGACGGGAAACATCGTTTACCCGTATTAAAATATTCCTAAACTCTTATTGCAGGAAAAATTGAGTTGCCTGAGTTTTAACATAGAATAATCTACTTTAGGAAATTCGGCACTGAAATAGTTAAGGAATATACGTACCAAGCTGTTGTAATCAGCGGGTTTTGTAGACGTATTAAGGAATATACGTACCAAGCTGTTGTAATCAGCAGGTTTTGTGGACGTATTAAGGAATATACGTACCAAGTTGTTGTAATCAGCGGGTTTTGTAGACGTATTAAGGACTATACGTACCAAGTTGTTGTAATCAGCGGGTTTTGTAGACGTATTAAGGACTATACGTACCAAGTTGTTGTAATCAGTGGGTTTTGTAGACGTATTAAGGACTATACGTACCAAGTTGTTGTAATCAGCGGGTTTTGTAGACGTATTAAGGAATATACGTACCAAGCTGTTGTAATCAGTGGGTTTTGTAGACGTATTAAGGAATATACGTACCAAGTTGTTGTAATCAGCGGGTTTTGTGGACGTATTAAGGAATATACGTACCAAGTTGTTGTAATCAGTGGGTTTTGTAGACGTATTAAAGAATATACGTACCAAGGTGTTGTAATCAGTGGGTTTTGTAGACGTATTAAGGAATATACGTACCAAGTTGTTGTAATCAGTTGATTTTGTAGACGTATTAAGGAATATACGTACCAAGTTGTTGTAATCAGCGGGTTTTGTAGACGTATTAAGGAATATACGTACCAAGTTACTGTAATCAGCGGGTTTTGTAGACGTATTAAGGAATATACGTACCAAGTTGTTGTAATCAGTGGGTTTTGTAGACGTATTAAGGAATATACGTACCAAGCTGTTGTAATCAGCGGGTTTTGTAGACGTATTAAGGAATATACGTACCAAGTTGTTGTAATCAGCGGGTTTTGTAGACGTATTAAGGAATATACGTACCAAGTTGTTGTAATCAGTGGGTTTTGTAGACGTATTAAGGACTATACGTACCAAGTTGTTGTAATCAGCGGGTTGTGTACACGTATTAAGGAATATACGTACCAAGTTGTTGTAATCAGTGGGTTGTGTACACGTATTAAGGAATATACGTACCAAGTTGTTGTAATCAGTAGGTTTTGTAGACGTATTAAGGACTATACGTACCAAGTTGTTGTAATCAGCGGGTTGTGTACACGTATTAAGGAATATACGTACCAAGTTGTTGTAATCAGTGGGTTGTGTACACGTATTAAGGAATATACGTACCAAGTTGTTGTAATCAGCGGGTTGTGTACACGTATTAAGGAATATACGTACCAAGTTGTTGTAATCAGTGGGTTTTGTAGACGTATTAAGGAATATACGTACCAAGTTGTTGTAATCAGTGGGTTTTGTAGACGTATTAAGGACTATACGTACCAAGTTGTTGTAATCAGCGGGTTTTGTAGACGTATTAAGGAATATACTTACCAAGTCGTTGTAATCAGTGGGTTTTGTAGACGTATTAAGGACTATACGTACCAAGTTGTTGTAATCAGTGGGTTTTGTAGACGTATTAAGGAATATACGTACCAAGTTGTTGTAATCAGCGGGTTTTGTAGACGTATTAAGGAACATACGTACCAAGTTGTTGTAATCAGCGGGTTGTGTACACGTATTAAAGAATATACGTACCAAGTTGTTGTAATCAGCGGGTTTTGTAGACGTATTAAGGAATATACGTACCAAGTTGTTGTAATCAGCGGGTTTTGTAGGCGTATAACCGTACGGCACTAACATCAGCTGGGAGTAACAGTGGAGCGAAAAGAAAGCAACCACTTTAGTGACTACTTTCAGAGATTGGAATGCGTGACTCATCCTCAACGTTTCTTCAGCTTCAAAAGCGTACTCTCCTCGATATATATTAGAATCACATCGATCCGAGGTGCCAGCTCCTTAAAGATAATACAATCATATCGGAGGGTTACCTACCTTGAAAACATAACCATAACAAACAAGCACCAACGAAAATGCAAAAATAACAACATTTCCAGAGTATGTGATGTGATAGAATTTGGAGACGACGTTAAAAGTGAGGTTTCGGCAGAGTCGTTTTAATATTTATTTCATGCCGTATAACATTTGGAACAGACACAAAACAGTCGGAAAGAGCTAGGATATCGCTCCCGGACTTCCTAGTATCGATGAAATGCACTTCAATGTAGTAGTTTTATTAATCGATCCAATCTCATCGAAAAGATCAGTAAAAGAATAGTAGTATTCGCTATATGCATATTAGATCAGACGACACCGCCTAAAGGGTCGTCTCGAATTGACCTAATACACTTACAAATGCATGAGCCAGTAGTTGCTCACTTTTTTGTTAATGAAATCGCACAATGAAACCATCCATCGGTTCTATACAATTGAATCAGTCTGCAATTACCGCTTCTCTATCGTGTTTATTTGTACGAGTCATCTCCCCTATTTACAATCGAATCACTCTGTAATTACCGCTTCTCTATCTCGTTTATTTGTACGAGTCATCTCCCCTATTTACAATCGAATCACTCTGTAATTACCGCTTCTCTATCTCGTTTATTTGTACGAGTCATCTCCCCTGTTGTATGCCGGACTACATGTATTTTGAATGCAACAACGTGATTGGCTGGCGTAAAGGTCAATCTGAGTCGACCTGTATGAGACAGTCTTCAGATATATATGAGCCGTTCCACGAGAAAACCAACATTGACGTATCTGCGTAATGTATCGACTCAGATCAGCCTGTGCAGTCTGCGCATGCTAATCCGGACAGACAATTTTCTTCTCCGATGGATTTTCTGTTTCAGGAATCATTACTTTATACCTCTATCCCCATAATACGGAATGTGTCGGCCCAGATTATCCTGCGCGGATTGCGCATGCTGATCTGGGTAGATACATTACGCAGAGACCATAATGTTGGTTTTCTTATGGAACGGCTCATATTTATTACAGCTTGCGAAGTTTAACTCTGGTTTTAATGAGATCGAAATCTCCTATTAGACTTCATACGTACCCCCGAACGATGCATTCCAATTCCTGTTAAGGTCAATGCCGGTTCCCTTCCCAATTCCTTTACACGGTTGCCGGTTCTTTCGCCAATATCTATCGTCGGTCTGTTAATTAAAGTGTAACAGGCATGTTGGTAAGATCAATTGATAGCGAACGCATTCAGGCATCATTCGATTCACTGCACTTTAACCTTCTATTTTCCTCATACAACAATTCTGCAGCAGACGACTTCGAGATATTTTGTTAAAAAATAGAAAATCTCTTTAATTGAATGGATAACCTATGACTAAAAGTGGAAAACATTGTGCCAAAAGAAGAAATTGCTCGTTTTGAGCAACTTCTACTTTTGTTACTATGTTTTCAAAAAGCAATCTGCTGTAGATGCGTTTAAAAGCCTTCATATGAGGGAAAAGGTTAACTATTGAACATGTTCTGTCGTATCGTAGCAACAAAACTGATCTAGGATTTTCGCACTTAGATCTATATATAGGCAGAAGATTATGCACACAAATAATCGAAGTATCAGCCGAATCAAGCGATCATTCGAGTATTTGCACGTACACAAAGGTCGAGTGTTAAGGCCTTCATAACTGAGCAGACGTTTGATAACTAGTTAAGTAAAATGTTGCTTTTATCTGAACCTGTAGCTAATTAATGTGTCTGTCGACGAGATTATACATGTGACTAGAATCAAAACTGCAAATGATATCATGGCGGCCAGTTCACCTGACTTTTCCTGGCGTTTGGTACATGTACTCCACACAACTTTACTTTCCGTAACTGGCTACTTTCCAACAAAAACTAATAAGATAATTGGTGGACGACGAATGAGTCTTTCCACATTGACGCATATCATTCATCGGATGGGCGTTCGAACTCTTTGATAGATGGTTGCAAAGTCGTCTGCTAGCGAGTTGTTGGATATGAGAAAGGATTAAACACTCTCGATTATGGGAGGAGATATCCGCCAGTTCATTTTCTAATTGAGGTTTCACAATGCTTATTACATTTATAAAATGATTATTACATTTTCAAAATGCCTGTTACATTTTCAAAATGATTATTACAATCTTGAAATGATTACTTGACAAATACACTTTTAACGATCTAGTTTCTTCATGCCATATTTACATTAAAAGTTTAAATTTGGAGTTAACTTTCGTATTTTACAAATTCTTAAATGTAGATTTTATATTGTAGTTTTCACGGGTTTATTTTTGACTTTTGATTTACATTTAAGATTGAAAACGTTCGTTTTAATCGGAAATTACTAACTTATTTCATTTTCGAAGAAGAAACAAAGACAACAATTCCTCAAATACAACAACGAAAGATAGAATTGTCCTAATGCAAACAAGAATGTTACTGGCGGAGATTCCGCATATCGTATTTTAACGCTAGAGGGCGCTGCTACAGTGGTGCATGGAAATTCCGGAATGGACCGAAATGAGCAAGAATGGACCGGAATGGACGTAAGGAAATACCGGAATGGACTTATGGAAATACTGGAATGGACTTATAGAAATACAGGAATGCACCGGAATGGACATTGGAAATACCGGAATGGATCGGAATGGACAATGAAAATACCGGAATGGACCTATTTGTAAGCATGGAAATACCGGAATGGACCCGTATTTAAACATTTAACGTTAGAGTTTATTATTTAATGTTGAAGTTGGCCTGACATAAGCCGTTAAACATTAGACATTTAAAAAATGAATGTCTAATTAGACATTAGACATATGCAAATTTTAATATCTAGAAGGCGAGTTAAATATACTATATTCAAAAATTCAAATGTCTTATCAGACATCAGACATTCAATTAAACATTCGCAAATTGTAATATCTGTACGGCAAATTAGACGTTAGACAATAGACATTAAAAAGACCAAACAAAAACGGATGTCTAATAAGACATTAAACATTAGAATTTAACATTCGCAAAGAATATCTAGAAGAGTCCAAATTAGACATTGAACATTGTATGTTTCAAAAAAAGAATGTCTAAATGCCTAGTTAGACATGTGATAAGACATTCGCAAATAATAATAATTAGAACCCGAATTCGACGTAGGTCATATTTCATGGTCTTGTTACACATAAGACATTCGATTAGACATTAGAGCAATCTAATATCTAGAGCCCAACAGGCACAGGACATTAACATCCGAATGTCTAATTGCCGATTGAAAAATAAACATTCGCCTGTTGTTTTAATATATTATAGATATATCTTGATTAAGAGCTCTATGTCCCATGTATATGCTGAGGACATTTGGGGTAAGTAGCTCTGCCAATAAAGATTTTATGTGTAAAAGAAATTTTCAAACTCGGCCTTGCAAGTTAAAATCACATAGTACTACGGGCTATTTCCGCGCTGGAAAGCAGTTGATCGAGTTTAACTAAAATATAGACTGAAAAGTCCACCTCATCTAGAATAGACATTCATCAAATCTTTTGATCTGGTCCAATTTCAACTCGTTTTTAATTATAACAGGCACAAATAGTCCTTAGGATGCAGAAAAGTAGTGTATACACGTATACATCTAACTTTTTTCAAATCTTGAAAAAGTAGCCACTTTCAATAAGAAAAAATGTTTTCGTAACTCATTCATCTATTGGTATATACAATTAACTTGAATCTCTCTGCGAGTTAGACCTACCAATTATAAAGACATTCGCTATCGCAGCGAAACAATTTAAACAATAATGTAGGAAAAGTAGCTAATTCGAATTGATCAAAGATGAAAAGTGATAACAAAAATGTTTTTGGCGGATATTTAAGAAACAAACTTGTCTAAAATTGAGTAAAACTGTAACATGTAGCAGGAAAACTATATTACATATATGTATAGTGTCCCTGCATGTAGTTACACAAATTATAAGAAAGCAATATATGCAATGTCAATAGAAAAGAAGCCTTTTTTAACCAGAATGAAGAACTTTGCAGAGAGACTTCGTCTGCGCCTGATGTTTGTCACGTAAGTGAAACGCTCTGAACGCGTGCATCAGGCAATATTGCTAAATGATATAAAAATAATCCGATCTCATGACACAAGGCCCCTGGGCCAGAGTACTCCATTGTAACAAGGCGCTGACACGGCGAGCATCCCAGCGTTCACTCTGTGAAAAAAGAGCGTTCCATTTCCGTGACAAAGAAACCCCGGACCCGAGTGCTCTCCTGAAATTCGGTGCTGACAAGGAGAGCACACCTCTTCACCCCGGGGTTCCACTCGCGTGACAAGGGCGTCTGGACAAAGTGCTCCCCTAAAATAAGGCGCTGTTAGTCTAACCGTCAGTCAAGGGGACCGCGGGACAGCTGCGCTGGAACCGGTCAATCTTCCCTTCCTTGCCCCGAAACCCGCTTGTCTAATAAAAAAAAAACGGCTGACCATTGGAAGTGCTCTTTCGTATATATAGGGAGCCAGGATGCTCGAGACATGCTCATCTGTATAGTTTCTATACCAATAAATGAATGAGTTACGAAAACAATATGGAAAATGAATGAAAATTACTCCCTTTTCAGGATTTACTTTGTTTACTTCCTCAGCTACTACTAGTTCCTGATAGAATTTTTAAAAAGTGGAAATAGAACCAGATTGAGAGGTTTGGTGTGGAGTTCAGTTTATATTCTTTTAAAAATTGATCTGCAGCTACCGAACGCTGAAATAGCCCAAAGTACTTTTGAGTTTACCTAGCAAAAGGCCTCGTTGGTAAAGCAAGTGCCCGTTGACCATGCACACGAACATTTCACATTCGCATTTATCAATGTTTAAAGTCTAAATTTGAGTGAAGAGATAATAATTTGCGATTGTGAAAACTACAATATAGAATCTACATTTAAGAATTTGGAAAATACGAAAATTAACCTAAAATTTAAATTTTTAATGTAAATATGACAAGAAGAAACTAGATCGTTAAAGTGTATTTGTCAAGTAATAATTTCAAGATTGTAATAATCATTTTAAAAATGAAATAGGCAGTTTGTAAATGTAATAATCCTTTTGAAAATTAAATAATCATTTTATAAATGTAATAATCATTTTATAAATGTAATAAACATTTTTTAAATGTAATAAGCATTGTGAAACCTCAATTAGAAAATGAAATGAACTGGCGGATATCCCCTCCCATACTCGATATCCGACTACTAGATGCTCAACCAATTCCCAAAATGAGTTTGTTGAAATATACCAAAATCCGACCAATCTCAAACAAGATTAGTAACTGTTTTTTCAGTTATATCATGGCGACAATTTCACCTGTTTAAATCATGTTTATACTTAACAAGCCATTAACACGTGTTCATGTTTTATAAAAAAAAATAACATGTGTTCATGTTTTATGAAAAACATTAACAGATGTGCATACTTTATAAACAATTAACACATGTTCATACTTTATAAACCATTAACACATGTTCATACTTACTAAACCATTAACACATGTTCATACCTTACTAAACCATTAACACATGTTCATACTTACTAAACCATTAACACATGTTCATAATTTATAAACCATTAACACATGTTCATACTTACCAAACCATTAACACATGTTCATACTTTCAAACTTGAATTCATACTTTATAACCCTTTGCCATATGTTCATACTTTATGAATCATAACACATGTACATACTTACAAACTTGAATTCATACGTTACAAACCTGTGCCATATGTTCATACTTTATAAACCATTAACACATGTTCATACTTACACACTTGAATTCATACTTTTTAAACCTTTGCCACATGTGCATACTTTATATACCGTTAACACATGTCCATACTGTATAATCCATTGACACATGTTCATACCTTATAAAACCTTTGCCACATGTTTATACTTTATAAACCGTTAACACATATCCATACTGTATAATCCATTGACACATGTTCATACCTTATAAAACCTTTGCCACATGTTTATACTTTATAAACCGTTAACACATATCCATACTTTATAAACCATTAACACATGTATCATACTTACAAGTTCCAGACCTCTAGATAAGGGGCGTATTGCATGTTCTAAAATCCTTATTTGACCTTCTAACCCTATGCTGTGGGTACTCAATCACTGAGACGATTCTTTTGAGTACCCATATCATAGGATTTGGTCGGATAATAAGAGAGATATTTTAGGTAAAAGAGCTGTAAACCTCTTCTTATCTGGACCTCCTGAACTTACAACCTTAGATTCATACTTACAAACGTGTATTCATAACCGTCAGGGTTATGCACGGGCACGATAAACCAGTCATATTTCTGCAGCATTGTCGTCGTGCCGGGGTGATTGGTTAACAGCTTCATAAAAAGGGAATAAATAGTTTGATTGTTATCTTTTTTGTTTAAATGGTGCGTGTACTGTGTTACACGACTTTCGTTAGTATTTCGGTGATATCACGGCGCTTACTTGGTTGATTAACAGTTGTCCTGGTATCTTTATCCTGATAAGTGCATCGGTCGTAATGCTGTAACCGAAAAACCCGAGCATCAAGGAAGGTAAATGCTACTACCAACTTCCATGTCTTTGAACCCTGTGACAGACACTCTAACTACTACAACACGGAGTCAGTCCGGAAATGAGCTTTCATAAATGTGAGCCGTTCCACGAGAAAACCAACATAGTGGACTCTGCGTAAAGTATCGACCCGGATCAGCCTAAGTATGATGCGCAGGCTAACCCGGACAGACACATTTCGCCTCCTGTGGATTTTCTGTTTCAGGAATCATTACTCTATATCTCTATCCCTCCGAGACGGAATGTGTTGGCTGATCTGGGTCGATAAATTACGCAGAGTCCATACTGTTGGATTTCTTGTGGAACGGCTCATAAATATTAGCGATTTCGGGTCTAAGTGACTCTCTAGTTTGCCCTAATTTAAAGTTCCACTGACGTAGTATCGACGTAACACTGACGTAACATCGACGTAATATTGACGTAACATCGACGTAACACTGACGTAGAAGAAGAAGAAACAGTCAAACAACTTTTCTAAAAACGATACCGCTGTTACGATGTTATTCTTTCTTTTCTTCGGCGCAGTTGTAGAAACATAACTTTTGAATTAGTTTTTCGACCAATGCATTGTTGTAAATGAAGTTTCGATTGCCGGTTTTTGTTTTATACAAATCGACATATTCCTTCGTTTTTGTACGGATATACAACCATTTGGTAAGCAGCACAATTTATTTCAGAGAGGCATTCAGTTGCGTGTTTTTATTATCATGATAATTGTCCAAATTTGTGTGGGTTGTTTAATTTTGATTTGCTACTCTTATAACAGTATTTCAGTTATAGTATTGGTGAATAACCAGTACTGTCAATATTATTTATAGATGTCATATAATGTTTTAGGAAAGTTCTGTAAACTGAAATGGATCCTGAACGTGAATGCCTGGCAGGTCTTTTTCCCCATACTTGTAAATATTACCCTATGGTTAGTTTTCACGTAGCATCGCTCATTTCTCACCTTATTTATCAGTGTTAGGGCGGACGAAACGCTGATCCATTCCCGCGCATGCGTACCAGCCTCGATGTAGATGGCAGGTTTGTACAACGATACATTACTTTCAAACTAAAAACAAAATGACATTCAATGACGTTCAAAGTCGTGTGTTCAGGGATATAAATACAAGCTACACTATCACGGAAAAATACATTACAAAGTAGGAATAAAACAAATCTTTTTTGTTCGCTATTTGTCTTTACTACTGCTATTAATTAAGAAACTCCTTTTTCCGTTCAGAACCATATGGAACGCGTAAGATTTTGATATTGTCACATGTAAAACAAGGGTTTGTGTTGTATACATGAAATTATTTCCATTTATTTTTTAATTGTTCTTTTTAAGAATTAATAGATGGAGGACACTAGGTGAAGACGAAATAATACTTCCCATTAGCTTTATTTCTAAAATGATATTGTTTTGCCGAGCCCCGGGAGCTCAGTCGGTAGCAACGTGGACTGTCAACAAGCTCGGGGAGGTCAGTCGGTAGCGAAGCGGGCTGTCAACAATTAATACAATGATATTTGCACTGGTGTAAAGAAGTGGAAAGATAATTGGTGGACAAAAAAAGGAACAATTTTTTGTAAATTTGTAGGATGTCTTTCGCCGTGTTCGACAGCTTTCCAGTAACATCACGGTGTTTCCAGGGTTTGTAAATCTTTGTTATGACCCGGGCGGGGATCGAACCCTTGATCCGAGGCGGACGCCCTAACCACTACACAACCTAACCACTACACAACCTAACCACTACACAACCTAACCACTACACAACTTAACCACTACACAACCTAACCACTACACAACCTAACCACTACACAACCTAACCACTACACAACCTAACCACTATACAACCTAACCACTACACAACCTAACCACTACACAACCTAACCACTACACAACCTAACCACTACACAACCTAACCACTACACAACTTAACCACTACACAACCTAACCACTACACAACCTAACCACTACACAACCTAACCACTACACAACCTAACCACTACACAACCTAACCACTACACAACCTAACCACTACACAACCTAACCACTACACAACCTAACCACTACACAACCTAACCACTACACAATGGAATCGGTCGGGAAGAGGACGAAGTAAGGAAGAAAACGAGGGAAATAACAGGAGAAGCAAGATAGTGATCAATCAACCGAGGACAGTGGTGCATTGGTAGAGCTTCGATTGATTGATTTAGTGTGTGGTGTTTTAGACTTTTTCAACAATCTTTCAAGTACATCACGGCGTTCCATTGGTAATTTATAAGTACTACTTCTTCATTTGTCCTGATACCAGCAAGTCAGTTGTCATGCTGACCCTGCAACCCCGAACGCAAAGGAGGGCAGCCATTACGACCATTTTAAAGTATAACACGGTCAGAGATCAAGCCCCCTGAACCCGAAGCGGACCCTCTACCACTACATGACCGCGGCGGTGTCGAGATTCGACCTATAGTTACACAGCGTTCGAATCCCATGATGAGCGGATTCTGCCATCGGGATGTTTACCACACAAACGGCGCGAGAACTGGTCATGTCTCGAGGGTGCAGAGACATCGAGCGTGATTAATAATCGCAATCGATTTAAAATAAATGGATCAAGACTGAAACTAACCACCTGAACTTCTTTGAGCAGTCTACCGAACTCTAACCCTAACCCAATCGATGTAAAATAAATAGGTTAAAACTGAAACTAACCACATGAACTTCTTTGAGCAGTCTACCTAACTTTAACCATAACTCTATCGATGTAAAATAAATAGGTTAAAATTGAAACTAACCACCTGAACTTCTTTGAGCAGTCTACCTAACGTTAACCCTAACCCTATCGATGTACAATAAAATGGTTAAAACTGAAAGTAACAACCTGAACTTCTTTGAGCAGTCTACCTAACTTTAACCCTAACCATATCGATGTAAAATAAATAGGTTAAAGCTGAAACTATCCACCTGAACTTCATTGAGCAGTCTACCTAACTTTAACCATAACTCTATCGATGTAAAATAAATAGATTAAAGCTGAAACTAACCGCCCGAACATCTTTGAGTAGTCTACCGAACTTTAACCATAACCCTATCGATGTAAAATAAAAGATTAAAACTGAAACTAACCAGCTGAACTTCTTTGAGCAGTCTACCTAACTATAACCATAACCATATCGATGTAAAAAAAATAGGTTAAAACTGAAACTAACCATCTGAACTTCTTTGAGCAGTCTACCTAACTCTAACCATAACTATATCGATGTAAAATAAATAGGTTAAAACTGAAACTAACCACCTGAACTTCTTTGAGCAGTCTACCTAACCCTAACCCTAACCCAATCGATGTAAAATAAATAGATTAAAACTGAAACTAACTACCCGAACTTCTTTGAGCAGTCTACCTTACTCTTACCCTAACCCTATCGATGTAAAATAAATAGGTTAAAACTGAAACTAACCACCTGAACTTCTTTGAGCAGTCTACCTAACTCTAACCCTAACCCAATCGATGTAAAATAAATAGGTTAAAACTGAAACTAACCACCTTAACTTCTTTCAGCAGTCTACCTAACTTTAACCATAACCCTATCGATGTAAAATAAATAGATTAAAACTGAAACTAATCACCTTAACTTCTTTCAGCAGTCTACCTTATTCTAACCCTAACCCTATCGATGTAAAATAAATAGGTTAAAACTGAAACTAACCACCTGAACTTCTTTGAGCAGTCTACCTTATTCTCACCCTAACCCTATCGATGTAAAATAAATAGGTTAAAACTGAAACTAACCACCTGAACTTCTTTGAGCAGTCTACCTTATTATATTATTGTGTTTGTCCGGATCAGTCTGCACGGACTGCGCAGGCTGATCTGGGTCGACACATTACGCAGAGGCCAAAATATTGGCTTTCTCGCGGGACGGCTCAACTGGACTTCTTGAGCTCTACATATTCAAGAGACTATCGCGTATATTTTAGGAATATCAAGGTAAAAGGTGTTGCTCAACAGAAAACATACTCGTAAATCAATTCAAGCAGTCATGGGGAAAATAATGAAAATGCTATAAGTGATTATAATAACTGTTCAGAACAGACCTTATGGTAATGATAATCGCGAGTTCCGTCCGAGGTCGAAAGACAATGGTATTGTTCACGGACTTTCAATAGAAATGACCGACAAGTCCACGAAAAACGCCGATCTCCAACGACCTCATTCGGAAATCGACGACCCCATTAGGAATGTTCTACTATAATTTTAACTACTTGGTTGAGCAACTGCTACTTTTCCTAAAGTATTCGAAATATTATCATTCAATCAAAATTACATCTTAAGAGAGTTTCCATATATTTCATGGGGAGTTTTCAAAGTCGTCTGCAACCGGTTGCTGTATGTTGAAAAGGATAAGTGTGTCTGCCACGACCGAGTGGTTAGCGTCGAGGATTTGTAACCGTGTTTACCGTGTTGGATTCCCATCAGTCGCTGCGCGGCGGTCATGTTGAAGTGCCCTTGGATATGGTACATGTACAGGTTTGCTTACCCAGAGATCATGCATAGGTGAAACGTCACAGTAATATAATTGAAAAAGTGTTGAAAACCGCGTAAACGACAAATAAATCGACCGTGTAAAGGTGCAGTATGTACCATAGCTTACCTGCATAAATGTACAGTATGTACCATAGCTTACCTGCGTAAATGTACAGTATGTGTCATAGTTTACCTGCGAAAATGTACAGTATGTGTCATACCTTACCTGTGTAAATGTACAGTATGTGTCATAGCTTATCAACCTGGTTTGTTTACCTGCGTAAATGTACAGTATGTGTCATAGCTTACCTGCGTAAATGTACAGTATGTACCATAGCTTACCTGCGTAAATGTACAGTATGTGTCATATCTTACCTGCGTAAATGTACAGTATGTTTCATAGCTTACCTGCGTAAATGTACAGTATGTGTCATAGCTTACCTGCGTAAATGTACAGTATGTACCATACATTACCTGCGTAAATGTACAGTATGTGTCATAGCTTACCTGCGTAAATGTACAGTATGTGTCATAGTTTATCTGCGTGAATGTACAGTATGTGTCATAGCTTACCTGCGTAAAGGTGCAGTATGTGTCATAGCTTACCTGCGTTAATGTACAGTATATGTCATAGCTTACCTGTGTAAAGTTGCAGTATATGTCATAGCTTATTTGCGTAAATGTACAGTATGTGTCATACCTTACCTGCGTAAATGTACAGTGTGTGTAAAGCTTACCTGCGTAAATGTACAGTATGTGTCATAGCTTACCTGCGTAAATGTGCAGTATGTGTCATAGCTTACCTGCGTAAATGTACATTATGTGTCATAGTTTATCAGCGTAAATGTACAGTATGTGTCATACCTTACCTGCGTAAATGTACAGTATGTGTCATACCTTACCAGCGTAAATGTACAGTATGTACCATAGCTTATCTGCGTAAATGTATAGTATGTGTCATAACTTACCTGCGTAAAGGTGCAGTATGTGTCATAGCTTACTTGAGTAAAGGTGCATTATGTGTCATAGCTTATCTGCGTAAATGTACAGTATGTGTCATAGCTTACCTGCGTAAATGTACAGTATGTGTCATAGCTTACCTTCGTAAAGGTGCAGTATGTGTCATAGCTTACCTGCGTAAAGGTGCAGTATGTGTCCTAGCTTTTCTGCGTAAATGTACAGTATGTGTCATAGCTTACCTGCGTAAATGTACAGTATGTGTCATAGCTTACCTGCGTAAAGGTGCAGTATGTGTCATAGCTTACCTGCGTAAAGATGCAGTATGTGTCATAGCTTACCTGCGTAAATGTACAGTATGTGTCATAGCTTACCTGCGTAAATGTACAGTATGTGTCATAGCTTATCTGCGTAAATGTACAGTACGTGTAATAGCTTACCTGCGTAAAGGTTCAGTATGTGTCATAGCTTACCTGCGTAAAGGTGCAGTATGTGTCATAGCTTATCTGCGTAAATGTACAGTATGTGTCATAGTTTACCTGCGTAAAGGTTCAGTATGTGTCATAGTTTACCTGCGTAAAGGTGCAGTATGTGTCATAGCTTATCTGCGTAAATGTACAGTATGTGTCATAGCTTATCTGCGTAAATGTACAGTATGTGTCATACATGTAGCTTACCTGCGTAAAGGTGCAGTATGTGCCATAGATGTCACAAAACCCCTCGGTGTTTCGGGAGTAAGACCGCCTCTGCTCCTTTTCCTCAATATCAATATCGCTATAAATGACAGAAACATCATTTAATACAATTCGAACTCTAGGAATTCGCCGTGGCCGAGTGATTAGCGTTGGGGGTTTGGAACCGGACATCCCGGGTTCGAAACCCCCGTCGCGGCGGTCAGAGTGGAGTGTCCTTAGGCAAGTCACATGACCTAGCCTAGTTTTCCGAGGTATCATGAATAAGTGAACTGTCGCAATGATATACATGTAACCGAAATAATGTTGAACATGGAGTTAACCCCCCAATAAAGCAAAATCCGTTCGAACCAATACAGAACCAATACAGAACCAATACAAAACCCTTACAGTACCCATACAGAACTCATACAGAACCCATACAGAACCCATACAGTACGGCAATTCATAATTTCCGAAGTTTGACAAAATTCATTGTGACACTATGACCATTGTTTTCCTTTTGGCAGACGTCTTTAAAAGTTCGTTTGCAGAAGAGAGGTCTGACAGTAACTATCCCTTTGTGCCTTAAAATATTAAAACATGAACATGATTCAGGGCACTACGCACGTTTCAAGTTCTACTTTTCAAAGAATATATCTAAACTAAGAGATGTGTTCATTCATAAAATTAATTAAGCGGCCAACTTTATTTGAGCAGTCTGGAGTAACCTGCCCCTACTATTACAACATAGGTGTCAGGCTACGACCACCAATAATGGTGGCGCCCTTTTGTACTCTAAAGGCTAAAGAGACATGGTTTAGCACTCAAAAGACTATAGAGACATGGTTAGCACTCAAAATACTATAGAAACAGTTTTCAGGACCTCCCGGTTAACCTTTCAAACATTGAATCCGGTTAACCTTTCAAACATTGAATCCGGTTAACCTTTCAAACATTAAACCGGTTAACCTTTCAAACATTGAATCCGGTTAACCTTTCAAACATTGAATCCGGTTAACCTTTCAAACTTTGAATCCGGTTAACCTTTCAAACATTGAATCCGGTTAACCTTTCAAACATTGAATCCGGTTAACCTTTCAAACATTGAATCCGGTTAACCTTTCAAACATTGAATCCGGTTAACCTTTCAAACATTGAATCCGGTTAACCTTTCAAACAATGAATCCGGTTAACCTTTAAACATTGAATCCGGTTAACCTTTCAACTTTGAATCCGGTTAACCTTTCAAACATTGAATCCGGTTAACCTTTCAAACATTGAATCCGGTTAACCTTTCAAACATTGAATTCGGTTAACCTTTCAAACTTTGAATCCGGTTAACCTTTCAAACTTTGAACGTAGTTTGGTTCATTATTTAACCCTTTCCCTCATAAAACAAATCTACACCAAGCGACTTTGAACATATTTTGTCACTATGTTTTTCAAAAAGCCGTCTGCTGCAGAGGCGTCAGAAAGCGTCTGTATAAGGGAAAGGGTTTAGTATTGATTATATATTTGAATGTTGAATTTTGAAAACATGTAGACAAAATAACATTGTGTTTATGCACTATAAATGAAAGTAGCATCATAAAAATGCCCTGAAAACTTTGTGAAGCAGGAAGAACTGCCCATTGTGGGCAAATTCTAAACGTTTTCCCAAATTCCCAAATTCCTCTTAACTTCCAACATCGGTTTATTCTGTTCATTATCTACACTTGTTCCTATCTATCGTACACATTTCGTTACATTACGACTAGAGGTAAGGACAAATGATTGTATTTTGTACGGGCAAAACTATATGTATTGTACTGTTTATAACATGGGCCGGTGGCCTAAATATTTAAATAAAATATTCAAACATCAAGGTGTCAAGGTCAGTATTCAAAGTAAACGATTCATACAATTCACTATATATATGCCAAAACGAAATATAGAGGAGTTGACTCATCTAGTAGCCATTGTTGGTTCAAGCCAGACGTACTAATTTACTATAGTACGCCGGGTACCAGACTACATTGTTGGTTCATGACAGTCGTACTTATTTACTATAGAGCGGCGGGTACCAGACTCACGTTTAAAAATTAAACTTACATCTGCACATTATCCTTGGTTACATTGAACTGAATTCCAGCTTCCGTTAACACTTGTCGTAATTTCACGAAGTCGTTCGGGGAAACTCGTATATCAGTCGGAAAAACCGAAGAAGGCCCGGTCCAGAAATCAAGCTATTTATAGAAAGAAATATAGAATGATATAATGATGTTTATTTCAATCGTAATAACTTTGAAATGTCATATTTCGTTTATGAATCTTTTCAGAATAATTGATATGATATACAGGGAATAATTGATATGATATACAGGGAATAATTGATATGATATACAGGGAATAATTGATATGATATACAGGGCGTATTATGTACCAGAAGCGACACATGGCTTTGTATTGTATTACTAAGCACGTCGATACTTCGCGAGATCGAAGGTAGAAATAGATGACAATTTACCCACGAATCGAGTATACAATACAAAGCTAGGTATCGCTACAGCAACATTATTTTCCTTTTTCTGTATTTCCAGTGTAACTTTTAAAACGGAATGAAGACAACAAGAGGCCATCATGACCATATTTGTCATGCCAACTCAATAGCTTTTGTATCAATCAACATTGCTTCTCGTTGAGAGTTACACAAGGAACAGTTCTACACAACTACACAATTATTTTGAAATTGGCCAGATACTTTCGGAGAAGAATATCTTTTAAGATTTTCCCTATAGCCATATAAGGCAAACCAGTCCCGCCCACGGCGAAACGTTTTTCTACAAATCAACATGGCTTGATAGAATGACTTAGGACGTCACCATAGGAACATTTCTAGGAAATTATTTGAATATCGGTTTTTAAGGTTTTACTCTAGCCATAATAGGCAAAAACAGCACCGCTCCCTGGTAGCAATGTTTTCTGATAGAGAGTCACCCAAGGAACATTCCTACACAATTATTTGAAAATCGGCAAGATACTTTAGGAGAAAAATATTTCAGTATAGCCAAGGCAAAAGAATCCTGCCACCCAAACAAACAGTTTTACAAAATTAATTGGAAGTCAGACAGATACTTCTGGAGAGAAAGTTGTTAAAGTTTTCACTAGAAATAGAACTTAAATACAATTTAGAAATAGCGTTATAGTTCAATCAATCAATCAATGTAATCTATCAAAACTAATGAATGGTCTAGCCTGGTTCCGAGCCCATGACCCTTCGGTCGATAGGCCTCGTCGTAACAAATAATAAAACTTACCCCTTCAAAGCTAAAATCATTCTGTAGGGAGTGAAGGACGGCGGCTTCTGATCTATCGTTGGCGAAAACGGAAACCAGCCTGTGTCTGTTATAAACAAAAATGAACACATGACAACTACAAGACGAATGTTTGATGCAAAGCAATAACAAGAAGCCACAATATTTCGTTGCACATGAAGAAATAAAAAAAACTACATTTAAATCCACAAACATTAGACACATTTAATCTGTAGTTAGTAATGCAGATATCGGCTTTTGATGATTTAGGTATTATGTAGGATAGTTAACCTGGCAGGTCTGTGTTTTAAGTGAATGAGATGATTTAGAGTTAAATTGATCATGAAAGACTAACACTTAAGATAAATGGACAAGAGGTTATGACAAATTTCCATTTTTACCAAAGATAATCAACTATTTGTATTGAACACAAGCCCTGTTATGATAATGTTTTGTCAAATAATGCAGACACACAGAAAATCTGTTTTGGCTTGTATCGGTAAGTCATGATAGTTGATAAGGGTTTAACCACTTCCCACATGAAACAAATCTGCAGAAAACGACTTTGAAATGATCAAGTACAATATAATAACAAGATGGCCAAGATGACCCTAAATCGATCACCTGAGTGATAGTAAATTCGTAGCAAATATTTAACACTGTTATAGAAATAGCCATTTTAAAGGTCATTTGTATCTCGAAATCTAACAACAACTTTAATAAGAATGAAATTATAAAGTTTTGTCATGTTGCCACTTTCCTGATGCCACCTTGCTGCCCTGTTTTTCAACGAAATCAATATAGCTTGAAAAGTTTTTGTAGAGAATCACTCAAGGAACATTCCTACCACATGATTTTGTAATCGGACAAACAGATTATGGAGGAAAAGGATTTTTAAAATTGGAGTATTTTTCTCACGCTCTGATGCCGCAGCAACCTAAGTTCTACACAGAATGTAATTTGTAGCTAAACGTTCAATTGACTCCTTTTGTAATTACGCTTGGTTGCTGTGATTTTGTAACTAATCAAAACGGCTTGAACAAACTAAGTAAAGGATCACTGAGGTAAGATTCTTATTCATTTTTTTATAAATCAGACAAACACTTTCATAAAAATGAAATGTCATTTTGCCCCTTTCCTGATGCCACCTGACTGCCATGTTTTTCGACCAATCAGTATCGCTTTAACAATCTCTGTAAAGGGTCACCCAAGGAACATATCTACCAAATTATATTGGAATCTGACAAACAGATTGGACATTTTGCCCCCTTTCTAAAGCAACCAAAGATATCAATGGAATTTAAATTTTTGAACAATTTTGAAAGAGGACCACCAAAGGAACATTCCTGTGATGTTTTGTTGAAATTCTTCCTGCAGTTTAGGAAGAGATGATGTTTAAAGTTGAAAGTTAACGACGGACGGACGACGGACGGACGACGGACGACGGACGGACGACGGACGGACGACGGACGACGGACGGCGGTCGGCGGACAGTGAGTGATCAGAATAGATCACCTTGAGCCTTCGGCTCAGGTGATCTAAAAATCTATAAAATTATAGTATGATAACTGAAAAGTGTTCACAATTAGTGTGGTAAATGCAAATCATGATTTTACATTATGAGCAATTTCTCCTTTTGCCACAATGATTTCAATGACAGACTTTGAAATCATCAAGTACAAAACATAGATAATCTCTATAAATGATAGTAAGATAATTGAAAAGAGTTGAAATTGTTGTGGCAAATAGAGCAAGTGCTCATTATGGGCAATTTCAACTTTTGCCACAATGATTTCAAAAGTCGTCTGCTGCAGAAGCTCAGCAATGGTTAAAACCGTAAATGGAGAAAATTAAGCTCTTTATGAGCAATTTCACCTTTTGCCACAATGATTTCAAAAGTCGTCTGCTGCAGAAGCTCAGAAATGGTATATACTCGTATGTGGGAAATGGTTAAAACTGTAAATGGAGAAAATTAAGCTCATCATGAGCAATTTCACCTTTTGCCACAATGATTTCAAAAGTCGTATGTTGCAGAGGCTCGTTAAGGGTATATTTGTGGGAAAAGGTTAAAACCGTAAATGGAGAAAAATATGAAAGGTAAAGGTGTTAGAAATTACAACACGAGTATACTGCAAAAACACCACTTTCTTATATTGTTTCATCAAAATATCGAACGAGCAAACGTTCTTTTTTTCGTTCCAGTTCAAACAATTACATCACATAGAAAAGCGAATGATGCAGATAATCATAGTATATGTTATGCTTGCATGAATATATAACGGCTAAGCATAAGTGTGTATACAACACAGTGACGTAATAACGGCGAGATATAGCGTCCGCTGGAGTTCCTTCCTCTTATCACTGTATAATATATAGGATGAAAGGTACATATGTACAAGACTACATTTAGCGCTTAACTAAAAATGTACATACATTAAATTAATATACCGGCCTTTGTCATTTTTTTTAATGTGTAAAAACTCACACATGTATATAGAATGTAAAAGGGATATCTTAAAAGTCATTTACCTTAAAGTAACATACTTAATAAGGACAAAGAGAAATCTCGACATGTAGACCTTATGTTTAGGGATATTTTAAAAGTCATTTACCTTAAATTAATATACTTAGTAAGGACAAAGAGAAATCTTGACATGTAGACCCAATTTTTAGACCCTGGTAGGTCTAAAAATCTCCAATAAGGATTTTAGCTGGGATAGTTCACTCTGAATAGGAGGGATGTTCGGATAGCTTCGGCTAAACACGTTACATGTAACTCCTTCAGCGCCAATGGCAACATTGACCTTTTGGCAAACAATACAGATTCAGGTGAGTCAGCTCGTCACGAACTGTCTCACCCCTGAAATCGGCATTGTTTTAGTGTTAAAAATATTCAACAACTCCTATAACATGAAAATAAAATCGTCCGATTTTGACCATGGAATAGACTACTTCAAACAATTCGGCGCTGAAAGCGTTAATTAAGTTTTGTCAGGAATGGCTATGTTCGTTCATATTGGAGTGATCCTGGACAAGGCATATTTCCATATTAGGACTGCGCAGGCTGATCTAGTTCAATATTGTTGGTTTTCTCGCGGAACGGCTCATATTAGGATTTAACCTGATCAATCACTATTAGAAAATTGACTTCATCCGATCAGCGAATAACAAGTACAGACAGACCAATGAATTATATTACCGTTGCCTAGCTTTTGCTCAAACATGTGATTATACCAATAATTATATCATTCAACTCGAACATGTGATTATACGAATAATTATATCATTAAACTCGAACATGTGATTATACGAAGAATTATATCAATAAACTCGAACATGTGATTATACGAATAGTTATATCATTAAACTCGAACATGTGATTATACGAATAATTATATCATTAAACTCGAACATGTGATTATACGAAGAATTATATCATTAAACTCGAACATGTGATTATACGAATAATGATATCATTTAACTCGAACAAATTTCCTGAACGGATCCGTTTTTGAAAACATAGTAGCAGCAGTCCTGATTGCCATAAGCACGGCTACTTTTCTCGAAATATAATGTCAACGCCACTTTGAACACTTTTTTCAGTTATATCACGGCGTTTCATGGGTAAGTTTCCAGTACTACTGGTCCAGTTTTCCTGACACCAGTCAGTCTGTCATAATGCTAACCCCGCGACCCTGAGCGCTAAGCAGGGCAGCAACATTTAGAATATTTCGTATGAATGGCCGGGGATCGAACATGAGACATCCCGCACTCAAGGCGGACGCTCTACCGAGACTAATATCAACTAGTAACGTTTACGGTTGACATATTAACGTGTAACTTTTACTGTTGACATATTAACGTGTAACTTTTATTATTGACATATTAACGTGTAACTTTTACTGTTGACATATTAACGTGTAACTCTTACGGTTGACATATTAACGTGTAACTTTTACGGTTGACATATTAACGTGTAACTTTGACTGTTGACATATTAACGTGTAACTTTGACTGTTGACATATTAACGTGTAATTCCTACGGTTGACATATTAACGCGTAACTTTGACTGTTGACATATTAACGTGTAACTTTTACGGTTGACATATTAACGTGTAACTTTTACTGTTGACATATTAACGTGTAACTTTGACTGTTGACATATTAACGTGTAACTTTTACGGTTGACATATTAACGTGTAACTTTGACTGTTGACATATTAACGTGTAACTTTGACGGTTGACATATTAACGTGTAACTTTTACGGTTGACATATTAACGTGTAACTTTTACTGTTGACATATTAACGTGTAACTTTTACGGTTGACATATTAAAGTGTAACTTTGACGGTTGACATATTAACGTGTAACTTTGATGGTTGACATATTAACGTGTAACTTTTACTGTTGACATATTAACGTGTAACTTTTACGGTTGACATATTAACGTGTAACTTTTACTGTTGACATATTAGCGTGTAACTGTTACGGTTGAACGTTTAAATACGATAGTTCGTGATCCTCGTGATTGTACCAGCTAATAACTAACTCGTGGAACGGAACTCGTTTGTTGACCGTATCAACTGTTCACAGGTAAATACACCTTATTAACACTTTCGCACATACAGAGATGCTTTCTGACGACTCTGCAGCAGACGAATTCTAAAAAATTGATTTAATAAAAAAGATTTTCAATATTTTTGCCAACATCTTTTCAAAGTCGTCTGGTGCAGATTTGCTGTATGTGGGAAAAAGTTAATACATGTGTTACCTTAATGAAAGACAACATACACTAAGGCAGCATTTCTAAAATAAAAATTAAAAACATACCCGTCATATCTTTTCTTTGCACAAACGCCGGTTACCAGCAGGAGAAGAACAATGTATCGAACCATCTCGTGCACAATCCGCGAGATTTCGCGAGAATAATCAGCTTAAAAATGTAACGCGCTATATAAAGAATGCAGGTATCTGTGCAGGTTTCCTTTTTACACAGCTTAAGAGGGAACGATGACTTTTAAAAATAAAAACCCGGACATAAACTTTTTCTCATCCTGTGTATTTTCTGTTTCATGAATCATTACTCTATACCTCTTTCCTCCTGAGACGGAAGGTGTTGGCCTGAATTAGCCTGCGCGGACTGAGCATGCTAATCTGGGTCGATACATTACGCAGAGTCCATAATGTTAGTATTCTCGTGGATTGGCTCATATATAAATTTATTAAACGCTGTTGTCAACAATTATTTTATCCTATTATGTGGCCAGTTCACCTACCAACGTATTTCTTGTCTTTCTCACACCAGTTCTCCAAACAACAGACTTTTCATGCAACTGGCTGCTTTTCCACATATATTGTTAGCCCATTAATAGATGCGAATGGCATGCGTCGCAACAATTGGTGTCAAACATCGGAAATACTGTTGGCCGAGCTGGGGTTCGAAGTCGTAACTCATTGATTGACAGCTCGCGCGCTACCGATTGATCTACCGGGGCTCGGCAAAATATATCGACATTACATTATCAGAAGTCACAGCAGAATCCATCTGGGTCAACATTGTACGCAGATACAGCATGACCCTAAATTGCCAAAAATATATCATTATTATTTTAATTCAGGGGTTGTGAGTTCGAATCCTAGCTCAGCCAACATTCTTTCCGACGTTTGACAAAATTCACTGTGACATGCGTCATTCGTCTTTCATCAATGGGCCAACAGTCTATGTGGACAAGCAGCCAGTTGCTTAGAAAGTATGTTGTGTTGATTCCTTTAATGAGAAAGTCAGGAAACGCATGAGTATGCCGCCGTAATGATATAATTCAAATATTCAAACTATGTTCTAAACCAATGTATAGTTAGTGCCAAGAAAACAAATCACTAGGAAATATAACTAATTACGTCCTGGGTGGTGTTAAAACACCCAAACCGGCACTTATCAACCGAATCGAAAATTGACAACCAAATCAGAGAATGTCAACGAAACCGGAGAATGTCAACGAAACCGAAAATTGTCAACCGGAGAATGTCAACGAAATCGGAAATTGTTTGACACGAGTCATATGTAACCTTTACAATCATACAACTAAGATAAAAACGACAATTGCCCATCATGCGAAATTTCTCATTTTGTCACATCGTTTTCAAATGTCGTCTCCAGCAGAAACGTAAAACGTGTCAAATCTTGATACTGAGTATTCACACAATTTTAGGTCTATCGCATCGAATTCCAGGTCATTTCGAATATGTATATTTTCCATAGTTTAACACGTGCAGCTAAATATATATCTATGTTTTTTAAACTAACAATTGTTGTATTTTTTTTGAAATTTTCTTTTTTTACACCATAACCGAAATAGACGTTATGTAAAACAGTGCTAGATTTTTTGTCAATACTAAATGAATTGTAAACGGGTGGTAAAGGCTTTGGCGAGACTGTGTCGATGCATTAATACCCGCTAGTTTTATCTTGGTTTTGTGCCGTTCTCAACATTATTTCAGCTATATCACGGAGACAATTTACTTATTCATGGGTAACACAAACAGTATTAGGCTAGGGAATGACTCTTGCCAAACACCAACCTAACCGTCCTGCCGCGAATGCTAATCGAACCCGGAAAGCCCGAATCCAAATCCCCTACGCTTAACAATCATACCTCGGCGGATATTCATTAACATATTTCGTCCACCAATCGGCCTAAACATATCCAACTATGAGAATCAGCGACTATAAAAATCGATAACTTAAATTACATGGGATTATAGAGCAACTTTTTAGTTTTTACTCAATAACAATTTTATTTTGCAAAAATTTAAAAAGGCACTTATCAAGTTTTCAGGACAAATATCTCCTGAATATAAATATATTTTTTTATTTGTTTTATATTAATAATATTTTGGTCCTTTTTAACATTGAATACAGTCACCCTAATTTCCCTCTTTATTACATATAAACCGTTAAGAAAACGGTATTTTCTCGCTAATTTTTACACGTTCTTCAGTGAATATCTTTTTTTAGAAATAAAATATTAACAGGGCATTTACGGCATAATGTAGTAAATTCATTTACCTTTTATTTAACAGATATTTTATTAAAATAAAGTAATGAAATTTTGGTCCTTTTTAACATTTTCTACAAGTACTACTAACGTTTTAGGGTAACATTTACGTTTCCGTGATTGCTAGCGAAAGCTTCCGATGATTACCGACCATTGCCGGACGATTTATGATGGGGCATATATCTATTTATTACCCCCGCTGTGCAGACTGTGTATATTGCGTTATCTTACATATATATATATCAAAAAGTAGACTTGTATTAACTAAACTTTAATAGGCACTCAAATAATAAGGTTGTGTATTTGTTCTAAACAAATATACTCAGAAAGATATATTTATCATATAGGATTGTAGGATAAAAAGAAACAGGATAAAAAAGTAACAGGACAAAAAGCAACGGACAACAAGAAACAGGATAAAAAGCAACACATTTTCCAAAATACAATACAAATCAATAGGTTTAAGTCTACAAATATGAAACAGACACAAACTATCATCTTATTGATATTGTAATGATTTTCTTTAATTTTGATACATTTTTGTGTGTTTTATACCCTAAAGCATTGTTCAAAAAAATTGAGTCGGATTAAACTATTTACAAATCTACAAAAAATATATGTAACTCAATTTTTGTTTCACTTTGCAATGTTATTTTACGTATTATGCATATCTGTGTGAAGATGTTTGAAAAAGCGAACGGAAAACAGTGTGGGAGAAGAGACATTGCTCATAATTAGCAATTTCTCCCTTTTACGCAATGATATATTCTGTCAACAATTATTACAAATATTAGAACTGTTGCTAGTCTCCTGTCAGATGTTAAAAAAGGTTGAAGAAAACATTATTGGAAAAGGAGAAATTCCTTATAATGAGCCATTTCTCCTGTGTACGCAATTATATTTTCTGGCAGATATTAAAAAATTAGTTAAACCTGAAATGAAAATATCAGAACTGTTGCCTTTTGTCCTGTTACCTGTTATCCGGGCAAAAACTGTTACTTTTTGGCCGTTGCTTATTATCCTGTTTCTTTTTGTCCGATTACCATCATATAGATCTATACCTAGTTTTTAACGATATTTTTACGGCATTTAATTTAATTTATATAAGTCTAGATTTTCCGAATTATGTTTCATATTTTCTAGAACGGGAGGTTACTTCTATTAGGCTCAGCCATATTTACAAATGGACTAAAACGCACGAGTTCACACATATTTGAAAACAGTGTTAGAATAATTGAGGTTGCTTGCTACGAGACATTTGAACTCCTTTTGCATTGTTTTCGACTCATTTGTTAATTGATGCTCTCTATTGCAAAGAGGTAACACACTCATGGAGGAACGAATAATTATATATACAATATTGACACTATTATTTCGTTATGAATAATAAAAGAGAAAGGGCTCCATGTCTGTAACAATGTACATGTATTATGAAATTGATAATGATGAAAAAACCGGCTCGATTATTTATTGGTAAATTGATTATAAAAAAAATCGATATATCATAACACCCTAGTTTTATTACCCTATAATCCCATGTTGAAGTACCCTGTGTATCTCTCTACTGCCTTTCGGCAGCACTATCGATGTATACATACCGAATGTTACACAAATGTCCGGTAATTTCCGCCAATTAGAAAAAGGATAACAAGAGCAGATAACAATCAAATTAGTCAACAATTAGTACGGCTTAAACAGTAGTACATTGTCTCCCCTGTTTTTTGCATGACGAGCATTGTTCCATATGAGTATATGTGGGAAGGTAACCCGCTGACTGGATAAATGCCGTGTGAAGTACAGGTTCACAAGTGGGATGTCAACATGTATTATTTTGTAATTAAACGAATAAGTTGATATATTGCTGCATAAGGCTGCCACGAGGGTTCTTCATCCAATTCTGCATTTTTGCCTTAGTATGTAACTCTCCATAGTCAAGTCCTGGTTGTTTTTATCTCGACCTCCAATGTCCTTCTCCACGTTTGCATCAGGATGTCGACCTTTTCAGAGGTCGATCTCGACCTTTACCAGAGGTCATGGTGTTCATTTTAACGTACTATGCATTCTACATTCTTAACATATGAATTAGATAGTTCAAGTGGCTCTTTTTTATTGAGTCTTTTATGTCGTTTACCATTGTTTTCATTGCTACAATTAAATGTGTTGTTTTATCTATTCATCTGAATTTCAATATTTATTTAAAAACCCTACTCTATATATAGCTTATCTTTCTCTTTTGTTGGTACATGTTATGCGTAAATTTCGGTAATAACATTCGGCCTAGACCCGAAAATCGTTATGATGCCGTAATCAATGACACTTTTAATATGCTATCAAGACATTTGAAATGATAATCAAAGTACGGAAAGTACTAAAATGCGGGGGATGTTGGCCCTAGAGTGTTAACAAGATTTTCCTTCAATTTGACCTAGTGACCTACCTTTTGAACCAACATTAACCATGTTAGAACTTGATCTAGATATCATCAAGAAAAACATACTGATAACGTTTCAACATGCTCAAGCTAAAAATGCAATGTAAACAAGATTTTCCGTCAATTTGGCCTAGTGACCTAGTTTTTAACCCGACATGACACATATTCAAACTTGACCTAGATATTATTTAGATAGAAATCTGACCAAATTTCAAGCTGCTCTACAGAGTTTACAATATTTTCCTTCAATTTGGCCTAGTGACCTAGTTTCTGACCCAATGTGACCCATATTCAAACTGTTGAAGCAAAAATTGCGGCCTCTAGACTGTTAACAGGCTTTGCCTTTAATTTGACCTAGTGACCTACTGTTTGACCCATCATAACCCATGTTCGAACTTGTCCTACATATCATCAAGACAAACATTCTGATAAAGTTTCAACATGCTCAAGTTAAAACTTATTCGAACTTGGCCTAGATATCATATAGATAAACATTTTGACCAAATTTTAAGCTGCCTTTCAAAAAATGTGGCTTCTACAGTATTAACAAGACTTTCCTTCAATTTGACCTAGTGACCTAGTTTCTGACCCAATATGACTCATATTTGAACTTGACATAGAAATCATTAATACAAACATTCTGACAAAATTTCAAACTGCTGAAGCAAATTTTTTCCTTCAATTTGACCTACTGTACTGTGTGTACTGGTTGTACTGGTTGTACCGGGCGTACTGGTTGTACTGGTTGTACTTGTTGTACTTGTTGTACTGGTTGTACTGGTTGTACTTGTTGTACTGGTTGTACTGGTTGTACCGGGGGTACTGGTTGTACTGGTCGTACTGGTTGTACTGGTTGTACTTGTCGTACTGGTTGTACTAGTCGTACTGGTTGTACTGGTCGTTATGGTTGTACTGGTTGTACTGGTTGTACTGGTTGTACTGGTTGTATTGGTTATACTGGGCGTACTGGTTGTACTGGTTGTACTGGTTGTACCGGGCGTACTGGTTGTACTGGTTGTACTGTTTGTACTGGTTGTACTGATTGTACTGGTTGTACTTGTTGTACTGGTTGTACTGGTTGTACTGGTTGTACTGGTCGTACTGGTTGTACTGGTTGTACTTGTCGTACTGGTTGTACTGATTGTACTGGTTGTACTTGTTGTACTTGTTGTACTGGTTGTACTGGTTGTACTGGTTGTACTGGTTGTACTGGTTGTACTGGTTGTACTGGTTGTACTGGTTGTACTGGTTGTACTGGTTGTACTGGTTGTACTGGTTGTACTGGTTGTACTGGTTGTACCGGGCGTACTGGTTGTACTGGTCGTACTGGTTGTACTGGTTGTACTTGTCGTACTGGTTGTACTGGTTGTACTAGTTGTACTGGTAGTACTGGTTGTACTGATTGTACTGGTTGTACTGGTTGTACTGGTTGTACTGGTTGTACTGGTTGTACTGGTTGTACTGGTCGTACTGGTTATAACCGCCGTACTTGTCGTACTGGTTGTACTAGTTGTACTCGTTGTACTGGTTGTACTGGTTGTACTGGTCGTACTTGTTTAATTAGTGTACTGATGGTACTGGTTGTACTGATGGTACTGGTTGTACTGATGGTACTGGTTGTACTGGTTGTACCGGTTGTACTGGGTGTACTGGTTATACCGGTTGTACCGGTTGTACCGGTTGTACTGGTTGTACCGGTTGTACTAGTTGTACCGGTTGTACCGGTTGTACCGGTTGTACCGGTTGTACCGGTTGTACTGCTGTACTGGTTGTACTGATTGTACTGGTTGTACTTGTTGTACTGGTTGTACTGGTTGTACTGGTTGTACTGGCTGTACTGGTTGTACTGGCTGTACTGGCTGTACTGGTCGTACTGGTTGTACTGGTTGTACTGGTCGTACTGGTCGTACTGGTTGTACTGGTTGTACTAGTTATACTGCTGTACTGGTCGTACTGGTTGTACTGGTTGTTCCGGTCGTACTGGTTGTACTGGCTGTACTGGTCGTACTGGTCGTACTGGTTGTACTGGTTGTACTGGCTGTACTGGTCGTACTGGTTGTTCCGGTCGTACTTGTCTTTACAACTTTATGCCCTTTATAAAACCCTTTACAACCTTATGCCATTTATAAAACCCTTTACAACCTCATGTCATTTATAAAAGGCTTTCCAACTTTATGCCATTTATAAAACCCTTTACAACCTTATGCCATTTATAAAAGCCTTTACGACTTTATGCCATTTATAAAACCCTTTACAACCATGTGCCATTTATAAAACCATTTACCACTTTATGCCATTTATAAAACCCTTTACGACTTTATGCCATTTATAAAACCCTTTACGACTTTATGCCATTTATAAAACCCTTTACGACTTTATGCCATTTATAAAACCCTTTACAACCTTATGCCATTTATAAAAACCCTTTACAACTTTATGCCATTTATAAAACCCTTTACGACTTTATGCCATTTATAAAACCCTTTACAACTTTATTCATTTATAAAACCCTTTAACACCGTTATGCCATTTATAAAACCCTTTACAACTTTATTCATTTATAAAATCCTTTACAACTTTATGCCATTTATAAAACCCTTTACGACTTTATGCCATTGATAAAACCCTTTACAACCTTATGCCATTTATAAATCCCTTTACCACTTTATGCAATTTATAAAACCATTTACAACTGTATGTCATTTATAAAACCCTTTACCCTTTTATAAAACTAGGCTGGTGAAGCCGATCTGTGAACTGGCTGATCCCCTATTCTTTATGTACATAACACTAGACATTGGGATGACGAAGCAGTGCGTCCGCCGTCCATTGATACGGATCCGCGTTCGAAACCTTTCTGAAGCTATTTTTGTCTCGTTCGCTTACTACTAAACCAAGAACGATAATACAGTAATGCATGCCCAAATTTTCTCATTCTTGCATTGTCGAACTTGACCAATATTTTTGAAGCATGGGTTCTTCTTTTTATAGTATTGCAACTTTATAAGACACATTTGGATAATTTCGATTCCCACTTTCAGAATGAGTTGAATTATACTGGTGTAATACCATTTATAAATGATTTGATAGAACTTCGCATAAGTAATCGTGTGACGAACTATTAACCCTAACCCGCTACATATATATAATGGACTGTTCTTTGTTTGAATTAAGACCATTGGGTGCTCGACTTGTAAGTGAGGAAGTGTCGATTCTTACGGATGGCGGGAGGTGTATAGTACTGGTTCTACCCAGGAAAAGTGAGTGGTCTGCCTCCTTCACAAAAAGTCGGCCGTCATACATAACCTTACATGTGTTGAAAATGACGTAAACACCATACAACCAACGACTTCATGACTATAACTTTCGAATAACTTCCCGTCAGCAGGCTCAGTGAAACCCAATATGTCTATTTAATTTTTTTAATTTGGTTTCAAACATTTGACGTGCCCTCTTTTCCATACCAAAGTTCAGTTATCTGTGTTATTGATATGTATTGTTACTATTTAAAATGCATATTTTGCGGAGTTGTTTACTGTTTGAATGGAGTGTCATAAAATATACAGACACTGTTAAACACGATGTATTACCCATTTATTATGAGTTTATTATTATGTAGTTTCAAGTGGAAAACAAGAAAAATATCACCATTCGTAATAGAAATATATGGCTGAACCGATATTAGGGATACTATAATACTCAGGTCCATTTTTGTTTGCATATTTAGGGGTTATGTCCCCTTATGTGTAGTTACGTTGAAACTGTGTGGGTAGTACATATTACTGATAACTGAACAATGCCTGTATACTTTTACATGAGACATTCAGTGTGTTTTGTAAACACAGTGAAATCTAGTTATTGATGCCCTCGTGTAGTCAACAAATTAGGGGTCTCTTTAAATATGTGTTTATGCAGAAAAGGTATAATGAGATCTGAGAAAACACTGCTTCTAAACTATGGGTTACCGTTTTACTTTTTAATACCAACTTGAGATATCACGTATTCGAATATGTGATATCACCAATTTGAATATGTGATATAACATATTGAATTAAACGTATTCAGAATTAAAATTGTGATATCACATATTCACGTATTTAGCTTGAATAGGAAGCTAAATACGTGATATCACCTATTCGATTTGGTGATATCACCAACTCGAATACGTGATATCACATATTCGAATACATGATGTCAAAAGGAATAAGTGATATCACATTTATATTACGATAAAAATACTGAAATCTTGATTTCAATTAATTAATGTGCGTTTGATTTGACCGCAAAATCACTAATTACACTAATTTACATTAACAGATAGCTTCAACATGTGTTAAACACGCATGTGTTACTTGACACCAAGACTTCAGTATTTATAACTGTATGATTTTCTTTTCTTTCCTAATACTAAAAAGACAAGTCATGTACATTTTATTTCATGTGTGTTTATACTATCATCTAAATGTAAGCAATACAATATCACGCATCTTTTACTGTTTCATTCAAATAAAATATACATATTTGAAGTTGGGGGCAAAACGACCAGGGTGGAAACAACGGAGGAAATGTTTTGGGGCGAAACATCCCGGGTCAACTCCAAATGTATTTTATATTGAACATGTTATTATCTTATAATCTTATATCAATCCACAATTCTGACTTTCCTCAGGTATTCGTTAATTCAGGGACCGTTTTGACTCAATGTAAGACGTAAAAATTCCATACATGATCAGTGACCCAGGTCGAATGGACCCGGACCGATTGCGACGCGGGGGTAAGGGAGCGGTTATTTGATTTACAAAGAGCAAATTAAGATATCACGTAATCGAATACTTGATATGACATATTCGTTCTGAATATGTGATATCACGTATTCTAATAGGTGATATCACATATTCAAATAGTTGATATCACCTATTCGAATACATGATATCACGTATTCAGAAATGCATATGTGATATCACGTATTCGAATATGTGATATCACGTATTCGAATACGTGATATCACATATTCAATAGGAGATATCACATATTCGAATACGTGATATCTCAAAATGGTATTAAAAAGTAAAACGGCACCCCATACTAAACAATGTGACGTTATATCAAATATCATGCAGGGATCACGTGAATGTGAAGGTTGAATGTCGTGACATGGGCTACTTATTTATGAATAGTTCCAGAGTATGAAACAATCTTCACAGACCTATTCGATTGTTTTTCAAGGTATAGCGTTTGTTAGATAAATGTGTTACTGTAATATATTGTAAGGTTCATGTAAACACATGTTCATGTAGACAGTAGGACCATATACTCGTTAATGGATGTTTACTGCATGTGCAACATCATTATCTACACTCAGTACATTTAAACACGCAACATGTTTGGTTTTCTATTGTTTTCAGTCTGCTGTCTTTTTGTTTAAATCAATTTTGTAAGTCTCTTTGTCTCTTTGTCTTTGTTCTCATCGGTAAATATATGGTGATAAACAACTGCATACGATTTGCTCTACTTCCTTCAGTTAAAACACATTTTGCACCAGGACTTCAATTCCATCTCAAGAAATTCAAACAATATCAAGTGTTGCGTTTTCAAATGTAATGAGTATATTTTTAGTCTGCTATAGTGGATGGTGATAGTTTTGCAGTTCGATAAATTATTGGTCCGGACATGTTGTTACTCATAAACAAATCCGAATTAACCAACTCAGTAGTAAGATTTATCTTGTTTCTTGGGTTCGACATTTTCCACGACCATATTCTCTCTTATTCTGTGCAATGCCTCGTATATTCTCTCCTATTCTGTGACATGCCTCGTATATTCTCTCTTATTCTGTGACATGCCTCGCATATTCGATCAAATCATGACACGACACTGACGGTGGAGAATCACTTGCTAACGTAGTGTGTATATGCCACCATTGTCATCGTACTACAGATTTATAGAACAATGGATTTATGAATGAAAGACAAGTCCCACTCAACATCTGACAACGTTTTATTCAGGAATATTTGATTACTTATGCATATGCAATATCTATAACACCTTCTTTAATATGTATGTATGCATTTATTACATATAAATACAATATTTATAACACCTGCTCTAATTTGTTAACATTTATTACATATATATACAATACACTTGGTGTTACGTGTTTGTATACATATATTACATACTATTTAAGCACTATTTATAACACTTGACCGAACGTGCTACTGCATGTACCTTTAGTACATCTGCAACATATACATGTATTAATTATGCAATATTTATAACTATTGATCTAACGTGTATGTATGTATACATGTATTACATATGCAATATCTATAACACGTAACGTGTATGTATACATGTATTACATATGCAATATCTATAACAGGTAACGTGTATGTATGTATACATGTATTACATATGCAATATCTATAACAGGTAACGTGTATGCATGTATACATGTATTACATATGCAATATCTATAACACGTAACATGTATGTATACATGTATTACATATGCAATATCTATAACACGTAACGTGTAGGTATACATGTATTACATATGCAATATATATAACAGGTAACGTGTATGTATGTATACATGTATTACATATGCACTATCTATAACACGTAACGTGTATGTATACATGTATTACATATGCAATATCTATAACACGTAACGTGTATGTATACATGTATTACATATGCAGTATCTATAACACGTAACGTGTATGTATACATGTATTACATATGCAATATCTATAACAGGTAACGTGTATGTATGTATACATGTATTACATATGCAATATCTATAACACGTAACATGTATGTATACATGTATTACATATGCAATATCTATAACACGTAACGTGTATGTATACATGTATTACATATGCAATATCTATAACACGTAACGTGTATGTATACATGTATTACATATGCAGTATCTATAACACGTAACGTGTATGTATACATGTATTACATATGCACTATCTATAACACGTACCGTGTATGTATACATGTATTACATATGCAATATCTATAACACGTAACGTGTATGTATACACTTAATTAACAAAATGCTAAATGTGTTTTAATTAAGATAAAACGTTTACCAAAGATATTTATTTCTAGATAAAGTAACCTAACATTGCACTAAAAAACACATTCCCAAAGCAGAAATTAGCAAATACAAATTGTATTACTTGAACAGAAGGTTTTGATGCGTTTATTGTGTCAATAATCATACGATTATAAACTGCTTGCTGCATGTATCCTTGTAATGTAGGGCATCAAGGTTTTCCAAAACCGTGTTTCTTCATGGCTCAGTTTAATATATGAAATTTGAAGTGCCTTAGTATTATCTTCCTTGAAATCAAATATGTTTTGGAAAATATTGCAACGTGAGCCCAAATATACATTTTAGCAAAATTAAGCCGAAATTTTAGCAAAATTAAGCCGAAAAATATATTTGAACAAAATTATTAAAATATGTTTGTATGACAATTATTTGCTTATTTTGCCGATGTTTTGACATTTTGTCAGACATTGCCCGATGTTGATTTTTATCACTACATTTCTTGGTTAAATATTGAATTTGTAAACGCATAAGGTTCTGTTATGTACAAAGATGGTCTAAATAGTTTTTCTATGAAGTAAGAATACCTAAAATATTATTTCAAACTTTTTAGATTTAAATTAGATTTGAACTAATGACTTGGAATTTAGTTTTAGACTTTGTTAATAAATATTGAGCCTTATGCGTCCACTGAAGACTTATCACACGAAAGCAATTGAATATAGCTAAATAAACGCACACAACAAATTAATATAAAGCTCGTTGTCCTAGCATTACAATAGGATAACCTTATCATACTAGACCAACATTGAACACCTGTCTTAAAGTCTTCAATATTGCGTACGGGAAAAAGTATTAACCTTATGTTACTATTGTATTCAAAATAGTTTGTTTGATGTTATTTATTTTTACCTTCGTAACGTTTTGTTTCTATGTTAATAATTTTATCTAAATGGTAATGTTTTACCTAGGAGTATATGTTTTTGATCATTTTTCATAATGCTAAGACGATAGTTAACATGCATTTCGATTAAATATAGGATTTTTAAACGCATAAGGCTCTGCTATATACAAATGTTATCTTAAATCCTCTTCATACTTGCAATATTGCATTTTTTAGACTTTGCCAATAATAGTCAAGCCTTATGCGTCCACTTTAACAATAACAATATGAAATATAAAACCAAATAAAATATACCACAAACAGATTAAAATCGTCGTTATTCTTGTTAAATCCATCAGCCTAGAACATCCGCTAAAATGACATTTGGGGATCGTTTTCAAAACTTGTTCCCAGAATTTACAAAATTCCGTTTACAGAATGAGTATCGATGAATGTGGTTAAAATAGCACGATTGAACTCGCTGTTCACATGCTTAACATTTTAGATACGTTCTTATTTCATTGAGCTAAAATAAGATATCTTTTATCATTTTCAGTCAACAAATAATATTTTTTGGTTAAATATTGGATATGTAAACGCATAAGGCTCTGTAATACAAACATGTCCGAATTTATTTTACACTATTAATTAACAATATTGTTATTTTTAGACTTTGCCAATAACGGTTGAGCCTTATGCGTTCACTTAAAACATATTACAAAATCAAACATAAAAATATGTATAATCATGGGGAATACATGTTTAATATACTTATCTCAAAACACTTTAATAAAACAAAAATAGATAAGAGAATAAAATAAAATGCTGTATCGCATGTTTGTTGTAGGAAATGTGTATTCATTGTCTCATTTTTCGCCTGCTAAAGTGGTTTACAACTTTCAATTAAACCAAAACAGTTCATTGTTAACCTAACATGATGTCATTTTAATCGTTTTTGATTTGAGATAAGTACATTATGAAAATAAATCTTGGTTAAATATTATATTTGTGAACGCATCAGGTTCTGTTATGTACAAAGGTGCTCTAAATCGTTTTCATATGAATTAAGAATACTAAAAATATTATTTCAAACTTTAAATTTAATTTGAACAAATAACTTGGGGATTTCGGTTTTTAGACTTTGTTAATACATATTGAGCCTTATGCGTCCACTGAAGACATATCACACGAAGCATTTAAATACGGCTAAATAAACGCACACAACAAATTAATATAAAACTCGTTGGCATAGCATTACAATAGGATAACCTTATCATACTCGACCAACATTGAAAGCTTGTCTTCAATATTGCGTACGTGAAAAAGTACTAACCTTATATTTATAATGTTTTCAAAATATTTTGTTTGATGTTGTTTTTTTACCTTCATAACGTTTTGTTTGTTAATAATTTTATCTAAATGGTAATGTTTAACCTAACAGTATATGTTTTTGATGTTTTGTGATAATGCTAAGACGATAATTAACATGCATTTCGATTAAATATAGGATTTGTAAACGCATAAGGCTCTGCAATATACAAATGTTATCTTAAATCCTCTTCATACTTGCTATATTGCTTTTTTTAGACTTTGCCAATAATAGTTAAGCCTTATGCGTCCACATTAACAATAAAAATATAAAATATAAAACCAAATAAAATATACCACAAACAGATAAAAATCGTTGGAATTCTTTTTAAGTAAGCTATCCTTACTATCATCAGCCTAGAACAGTAAAACGTCATCCGCTAAAATGGCATTTGGGGATCGTTTTCAAAACTTGTTTACAGAATTACAGAATTCAGTTTACAGACTGAGTATACTTTCAATGTTGTTATAATAAGACGACTGAACTCACTGTTCACATGCTTAACATTTTAGATACGTTTTTATTTCATTAAGCTAAAACAAGATCCCTTTTATCATTTTCAGTCCACAAATAATATTTTTTGGTAAAATATTGGATATGTAACCGCATAAGGCTCTGTAATACAAACATGTCCGAATTTATTTTACACTATTAATTAACAATATTGTTAATTTTAGACTTTGCCTATAACGGTTGAGCCTTATGCGTTCACTTAAAACATATTACAAAATCAAACATATAAAATATATAATCATGGGGAATACATGTTTAATATACTTATCTCAAAACACTTTAATAAAACAAAAACAGATAAGAGAACAAAATAAAATGCTGTATGGCATGTTTGTTGTAGGAAGTTTGTATTCATTGTCTCATTTTTCGCCTGCCAAAGTGTTTTAAAACTTTTAATTAGACCCAAACAGTTCATCATTAACCTAAAATGATGTCATTGTAATCGTTTTTGATTTGCGATAAGTACATTATGAAAATAAATCTTGGTTGAATATTATATTTGTGAACGCATAAGTTTCTGTTATGTATAAAGGTGGTCTAAATGGTTTTCATATGAATTAAGAATATTAAAAATATTATTTCAAACTTTTTTTAAAATGTAATTTGAACAAATGACTTGGGGATTTCTGTTTTTAGACTTTGTTAATAAATATTGAGCCTTATGCGTCCACTGAAGACATATCACACGAAGCATTTAAATACAGCTAAATAAACGCACACGACAAATTAATGTAAAACTCGTTTGCATATAACCTTATCATACTCGACCAACACTGAAGACTTGTTTTAAAGTCTTCAATATTGCGTACGGGAAAAAGTATCAATATTATATTTATATTGTTTTCAAAATATTTTGTTTGATGTAAACGCATAGGGCTCTGCTATATACAAATGTTATCTTAAATCCTCTTCATACTGGCAATATTGCAATCTTTAGACTTTGCCAATAATAGTTAAGCCTTATGCGTCCACTTTAACAAGAAACATATAAATATAAAACCAAATAAAATATACAACAAACAGATTAAAATCGTTGGAATTCTTGTTAAGTAAGCTATCCTTACTATCATCAGCCTAGAACAGTAAAACGTCGTCCGCTAAAATGACATTTGAGGATCGTTTTTAAAACTTGTTTACAGAATTTACAGAATTCTGTTTACAGAATGAGTATCCCATCAATGTTGTTAAAATAGCACGATTGAACTCACTGTTCACATGCTTAACATTTTAGATTAGTTCTTATTTCATTAAGCTAAAATAAGATCTCTTTTATCATTTTCAGTCCACAAATAATATTTTTTTGGTTAAATATTGGATATGTAAACGCATAAGGCTCTGTAATACAAACATGTCCTAATTTATTTTACACTATTAAATAACAATATTGTTAATTTTAGACTTTGTCTATAACGGTTGAGCCTTATACGTCCACTTAAAATATAATAAAAGATCAAACATATAAAATATCTAATCATTGATAATACATGTTTAATATACTTATCTCAAAACATTTTACTTAACCAAAAACAGATATTAAAGAGAATAAAATAAAAATCTGTATCCATGTTTGTGGTAGGAAGTTTGTTTTCATTGTCTCATCTTTCGCCTGCTAAAGTGGTTTACAACTTTTAATTAGACCCAAACTGTTCATTGTTAACCTAAAATGATGTGGACATTTGGAAACGGCCGAACACGCTAAATACGAAATATTGCAGTCTCGGTTTGATTGAGACTGTTCATGAACGGTAATGATATATGCTTGCTACCGTTCACGCCCCCTATACCCGGGTTGAGCAGAACTCAAGACAACTGTAAACTACTTGCATTCACTGCATCAACAGTTTCATGTCCACCTCAACATGTTGCCCTACTGTTTTTTTGTATCAGCATTAGAGAGCGATACTGTTAAATAGGTTAGACAGTTCTTTCATTGCAATAGTTCAATAAATCTTATATATATATGTATAAAGAAATAAAACAGTATTTACAAAGTCTTTACTTGCACCTTATATTCATGTACATGATGCTATTAATTCCATATATATATCCATCTCACCGACAGTGATTCTGTTATGAGCTTTGAAGTAACGCAAATGTATCGAAACAGCCGAAAACGCCGTCATACTGTTGTCATTGTGTTCATAAAATAATCTTATTTATAAAGGTTGATAATTTATTGCATTTAAAAGACACATTTTTAAAAATTGTATGCATGTGAAAAGAACATGCACATTTATTTACAACGAACGTCTTCAATCACTATCTATGGATTATTCTTTTGAATAACGCAAACAAAATGGCGACGTCCATGAATTAATATTAATTTCATTAAAACTGAGATAACAATGCTAAAATTGTACGGTCTGAAATTACCGCGTCGCCGTAAAACGAACTTCTCAGTCTGTAAAACCACTCACATTTTTTCCCAGGTTGATGTTCGATGTCGGTTGGCATTTTAGTGATGTTAGAACATGATGTTTAATGATGCTAGTTATGTACATTATTACTTTCTTAAATGCCTTTTGTCTTACACATATATACATGTATACATACACACACGCACGCACGCACACACGCACGCACATACGCACGCACGCATACACGCACGCACCCCCACACACATATCGCCTTAGTCCACTCGGCCACCTAGCCATCCGGAAACCGGGTGATACTTAAGCCTTACTCTTGAACGCGTCGGATATCTTCGGGCTTTTCCGTCAAATAACGATAACCATAGCGTATATTGATACGATAGAGAATTCACATTACATGATTATAACCTGTATATAACCTGTATATATATATATATTTACAATAGTTTATGTCATATAACATCCCATGTGCTTTAACATGGGTACACCAGGCTTTTCCTGGAGATTTAGGGTCGACATAAATTGTCAAATTGTGATAGTTTCTATGCTAAAGTGTCGAAACATAATAAATAAACCTTTAGATGATTCGGGTCTTTTTTGGTAAACGTAGTCATTATGCAAAGTGATATAATGCGCTTCTAGGTTACACACCAGAGTTAAATTAAGGATTTTAGGCACAATTTCCTTCGCAAGATATGGTGATTTCATAGTTAAGACCGGAACAACAAAGTGCTAACCATTGTTGGATTGATATGACATTTTTTTTATCTTTAATTCCTGATGTACCCCTTTAAATCAGCTCTAGATAATGATTAATATGCTAGCAGGTAATATGCTAGCATATCCGAGTTTTTAATACAATTGTGAGTCATATTTGACAACTACTGAAATATAATACAGATTTGTTCTTCTAATTTTGATAGAAAAATACCTAACCATTACCCTTTTTGCTTTTGATATATGTCATTTTTAATACATTTTTTATACAAAACCAAAAACAACAACAACAACCCCACCGCACCCCCTGAAAAAACAGCTATTGAAGGTGCTGCACCAGTAATACATTTTACATTGGTCAGTTAAGTACTCTGTCAAACATGCAATAACTTGTTCACTTTTTAAATCCTTCCTAATTTATTACTAGTTTCATTACATAGCTATAATATCAACAACCTCAACCACCTCCGTCGTGGTATCCGTCGTGGTATCCGTCGTGGTATCCGTCGTGGTATCCGTCGTGGTATCCGTCGTGGTATCCGTCGTGGTATCCGTCGTGGTATCCGTCGTGGTATCCGTCGTGGTATCTGTCGTGGTGGTATCCGTCGTGGTATCCGTCGTGGTATCCGTCGTGGTATCCGTCGTGGTATCCGTCGTGGTGTCGGTTGTTTGTGTAGGAGGAGGCTCAGGAATTGGTTCTGGTAGTTCTGGAGGCAATTCTTCACCCACGGCCTGTGCTTCTTCAACTGCTCTTTCGACAGCAAATGCTCTCTCTAGAAGCTTCCACCTTCAAATGAAATAATGCAAAATAATTTCAGGTGTAATTGTAAACATCCAGAATGTAACAGATTATACCGATCTGAGCTCGATGATGAGTTAATGCTGACCTCCTTACTTCTAACTTCATTACATCTTACTTCACGACTTAATGACTTCTCACTTCATGAATTCTAACTTCACGACTTCATACTTCATGACTAAATAAGTTCCAACTTTATGCATTCTAATATCAATACTCTACTCTAACTTCACGACTTCTAACTTCATTAGTTATAACTTCATTACTTTTAACTTCCGACTTTCATCTTCATTACCTGTAACTTCATTACTTCGAACTTCAGGACTTCTTACTTCACTAGTTTTAACTTCATTACTTCTAAATTCATGACATTCCCTGTTCAACTTTTATATCTACCTGTTTCCATGTCATATATTTTACTTAATAGTTCTCCATTTTCAATAGACATATGTTAATCAAGAAAAGCAGCGACAGTATCAGAAATATACACTTTGTTGAGTTGAAATTATTCGGGATGGATAGTATTAACCATAGTAGAAAGAAAGGGGTGTCAATGTTCTAAATTAATATGAAAAGTTATATATTTAAGACTACCAACATATATTTGTAAATAAATATGAAAATGGATTATATTTAAGACCCCGACCGGTATTTGTTGAAAGTAGGAAAACCAGTAAATAAAGGTAGCATACCCATACTGCACTGCACGTTTGAGAATTTCAAATATAAACATTACAGACACTCCCATTCCGATGTTTATTAAGACTGTTTCCCAGAGAGGCGGTACAGTTGTCTTTGGTTGTGGCGTATTGGTGTTGTTCTGATCTCCTATCCAGTTGTCTGTGGTTGGTTTTTCTTTGTTAGATTTCCACAATTTTCCTGAGAACTTAGGTGATCTATATGGTGAGACCGACATAAAAAAAGTTAATTCAGCGTTTTGCATTCCCAATTTGTCAGTCCATGAAAAGGTCAGTTTTGGTTGATCGAAGACCCAGTCCGTTATTGTTGTTCCATTCACTGATACCGCAGAGTTTTTCTCAACTGAATTTCCAATTACGTTTAAGGTCGGCCCTTTTGTATCAAACGTTGCTCCATTTTTCAGATGTGTGCTATATATACCTGTCCAAGACATCATATAGGATTTATCGACCTGACCGACAAAGTTATCTTTTTCTGGCATTTGACCGAGTGAATCCCAAATTTTCCCGGTAAATTTTCGTTCATTATGCTTTGATCGATAAAATGTTAGTTCTACCGTTCTCTTTGGCAGAATACATTCTAGTATTGGATTGTTAAATTGAAACGATGTGCATGTTTGTTCACCTATAATGATGCTCATCTCATCACTATTAGATGAACGACTCACTGCAACCTCTGGTCCTGATTCCCATTTTTCATAAGTAGATGTTGTGTCTGTCTTGTAATACGCGACCCATTCTGACAGTCCGGAAGTATCTTCTACTCCAGAAAAATTGAATTTTGTAGGTTTAGCATCTCCATGCTTCCACGTGTATCCAACTAAACTTTTTTGTTTTTGTTTGTTGAGATAAAACCGTATTTCAGTACTATATCCACCATGCTCCCACTGTGCAATGTTGTTGGGTAACACTGTACTCACGATTTGCTCACCGCCATCATAAATGAGTGTCGACTGTTCATCTTCTGCCTGTTTCAATCGTACCTCTTCACTGTACGTCCAAGCCTGGTTATCTTTCTGTACGATGGTTTTGTAACTACCTACCCAGGCCCGTAGAGAAGCCTCTTCTATCTTACCGGTAATGTTATTGCTAGTTGGTGCCTTCCCTTTTGTCCACAGTTTTCCTGTGATTGTTGATTCTAAAAATCCATCGTTGCGTTTCGTTTGTAACAAATAAAAAACTGCTTTTTCATCAGACGTAGGGACATTGAACTTTAACGTGCAATATTCATAAATGTAGCTTTCGATTGTTTTCATATCATATTTGACAGTTGTGACTGAGGAGTTTGTTTCTATTGTCAGGCTATGTTTACTCCTGGTTGTACTATCGTTGATCTCATATTGGCCTTTGAAATCGAGGAGACTTATGGAAGCCGTTATTTTCTGGTTAATCTGAATGTTTTCATTTTCTGGTTTCCCATCATCTGCAACAAACAAAGGTTATACATTCAATGCATATTGATTGTGATGCATGTCGTGCTGTAAAACTTGATCAGTTGCGGGTTTTTTAATGTTCTGTGAAAGCTGCATTTCCTGTTCGACTTTTGAACCTGGTTTAACCCCCCAGCGGCCTTATTTGCCACCAGTTGACCGTTCCAAGGCGTTAGCCCTATTGTCAACCCTTTTGTGTTTGTGATGTCTTATTTGACCTTTTATTCATCTTTAAAATTGTTCTTTGTATCTGTGTGTGTTGGTGGTTTAATAACAAGTATACAGGAAATGTATCAGAGTTGCGGTCAAACCGGTCCAATTTTAATTTTTCAATTTTGCTTTGAAGACAGACATCAACAACTGACGACGTAATTCACACAAAACCGCACACACACGTCATTTTCTGTATCGGTCGAAAACACACGGTGGTAGAAAACGGATATGAAGACGATACCTTATTATTGAAAGTCTTGCCAACTCGTTCCTGGGTTTATTTGTGTATTTGTTTTGATAGGTTCATAAACATACCGTCTGTCCATACATATCCATGAAGTTTTACAGTATTGACATCTTCAGCTTTGAAGTCTTCCGCTTCTGGATTTTGCAGCGGTCCAATCGAAATCTCTGCATTCTGTAGATTACCATCCGTCATGCTCCATTTCAAAACTCCATTGTTAAATCTCGCCTTGTGTATGTTTAACCCTCCCCAAACAACGTCCGGAGGAGTAGCTTTTCCTGAAAGTGGTCAAGGAATGATTAATAATACTGCTTATCATTCAGACATTCCCCTTTCGACCTAATGAAAAGGTGATTTATTTCCTTTATTGCGCAATGACGGAAAAAGCGAATGGAGAAATTCTTCTCCTTTTATTGAACTCATCTTTGTCTGACGTCATTAAGAAAAATAAAAATATAGTGGCGTTAAAGTCAAACGTAACAGTCTCTTTAAACTTATATATCTAGAAAACCAGGCAGAAAATGTGGCAGGGAATTTTTTGTTGACTAAACCTTGCCTAATAAATTGGTACTTTTCTCTGTTCTTTGTTACTTCCCCAAGGCATCTCATTTTCATTTCGTTTTGCAATTAACACTAGTAGCGTTCGTTTGGTGCTGTGTTGCGGCTTTATATGTCGCCCTTACTACGCAGTAGTAGATTTGTTTAATAGCAATCTTTCAAAATAACACTGACGGGCTGAACATAGATTTCGCAAAAGTTCTTTCTTTGTTCAATCGGACGTCATCGGTTGTTTTTTTAATTGACCGGCATACAATAGAACACTTTTTGTTTCGGTATATAATACAATACATATATATTACATTCATGTGAGAGCGCTATTAATTGTTTCGCCTTAATCAGCATTATTTTCCACAGTGTTTTTAAATGACATAAAGTCACACCTATTACTCAAAGGTAACAACGGTGTAGAAATAAACTTCTCTGATCATGATATTGGAATTACTTATTTTTTAAAAACTGTTAGTTCTCTTGTACGCTGACGACACGGTCCTCATTGCTGAAGACCCTGACTCTTTGCAATCCTGTATTCATGCTTTTAATGAGTATTGTACAAAATGGAAATTGCAAGTTAATACATTTAAAACAAAGGTAATAGTATTTGGTACAAATAAACCAAACAATTACTCCTTCCAATTAGGTGTCACTCAATTGGAAACTGTGATGACTATACATATCTGGGTGTGCACTTTAGCAGCTCAGGTAACTTCCTGAAAGCTAGAACTCATATAATAACGCAAGCAAAAAAGGCGATGCATTAACTCTACATGCGTACTAATAATTTAGATCTCCCACTAGATATCGAGCTTAAACTGTTTGATCACACTGTATTACCAATACAGAAAATATTGAAAGAATACATATCGATTTTCTAAGAAAAATAACAAATAGTTGGAAAAGTATCCCTTTATACATGCTTAACGCTGAACTAGGTAGTTACCCAAGAGAAGTAATAGTTAAATTCGGAATGGTCAAATTTTGGAATAACCTGATTTTAAGTAATGAACTCAAATTATCCCATATGTGTTATGACTTAATGTTTCACTCGAACCACAACTTCAAATGTATCAATTTTGTCAAATAAATTCTCAAATCCACCGGTTATGCGGATATTTTCGTAAACCAACATCAAATACAAACGCGCAATATTCATATAGCACTCAAACAAACACCCATAGATCAATTCATACAAGACTAGAGTTCAAAACTTGAACGCTCCTCTAAAGGAAAAAACTATAACTTTTTTAAAGATCCTTCCCAAATCAACAAGTAGGCCACTTTTTTAATTCAGATCTGCTAATCACAAACTCCCGATTGAGACAGGACGATGGACAAATACACCACATGTACACTATTCCCACTAAACGACATTGGTGACGAATTTCATTACTTGCTCATTTGTCCTTTTTTATCCTTTTTTCATAGAAAAAAGAACACAATTTATACCCAGATATTATTTCACTTACACAAATGTACGCAAATTTAAAGAGCTACTCAGTAGTGAAAACAGACATGTACTGCAAAGAATGAACATATTTGTTAACATTGTAATAAAACATTTCAAGTAATCAAAACATATTTATTTGTTATCCTGTAGCCTTATTCTAAATGCCAAATCTATTTTAAAAAATAAGTAATAATAATGATTGTATCGACTTATAGATATGCATAAATACTCTAAATACCTTTGACTTGGCATGCCCATGTACTTCTGTATTTCTTAATTACATGCGTCTCCAAATATAATTCTTCCATGTAAGTCACCACTGTTGCGTTTGTAAAAATAGTATATCATATACCTAATATATCTATTGCCACTGAATGCAAACCCAAATAAACATGTCCCCATTGATAAATAAACTATGCACTATCCTTGTAGCATGTGCTTATCGGTAAAGACAACAAAGTATATCTTGTCGAATTCATGCCTCTGTCAAAAAAAATCTATGTCACTGACCAATGAGGTGAATGAAAATGCACTCCTAGTATGCCTATTGATACAAACGCAACAAGGTGTATCTAAATTGATGATCATTGATGTGTACCGTAAATTATTATTATTTTATTATTATTATATAATTATCATATTATTATTATTATTATTATTATTATTATTATATAGAAGCACTCCCCCTCACCCACCATCCCCACCATTATTATTATTTTTATATTATTATTTTTATTATTATTATTATTATTATTATTATTATTATTATATAGAAGCACCCCCTCCCCACCATCCCCACTACCCACGTTGTTTAAATTTTGTGAACTGCCATCTTTTTTTTACTCATATTACATGAATTTTCTTTATACTCATGATGTTGCCATAATTTGTATGTTCTAACCGGAGCCAAATAAAGGTTGTTGTTGTTGTTGTTGTTGTTGTTGTTGTTGTTATTGACAATTTCAAACAGCGCCCTCACAGTAATCTTTTTTTTTTAAATGCTTTATTTAGACACACTTGCCGAAAATGCAATGATTATAAGATGCATATATTAATTTAATAAATAATAATAAATTAAATAAATAAGTAAAAGAAATCAGCATAATATGCCACAGCATAACATACGTGTGTAAACAGCAAAGCTGCTGCTAACTTGTCTGGTTCAAGTATGTAAACCAGAAATAGTGTTAACACAGTATATTGATATTTTAAAAAAGTCATACATAATATTATTAATATATTTGATAATATATAAATATCATATGGCAGCATGTGTGACATTAATATTGTCAACCCGAGAGCAGAATGTCACCCGAGGCGTAAGCCGAGGGTGACATTCTGTTTCGAGGGTTGACAATATCAATGTCACACATGCTGCCATATGATATTTATTTTATTATACCGAACAAAATTAAGTGACGTCACTGCTGTATGTGTATAAGGGAGATAATCACGTCATGATTTAGCTAAAATATTGAAGCAGTTATTTGCCCTTATATGACATTCAAAATATCACTGCAGTCACATGACCTGACAGTCAATTTTCACTTGGTCACGTGTCAAAAAGGTTGAAAATGTTCCTGATAGTCAAAATATCTCTTTTTTGGGTAATGGGATTTTACCACTGTAGACAAAAGTGAGGTATAATAATTGATATTACAACACCAATGCAAGTGTACTTATGAACCCAAAAGTGTTCAGTGAACGTTCTTAAAGGGACGCACGGCAGTCTCATTAATGAAAGTACCCCGATTTATTGAAGCCAATCCATTTTTCTTCCATATTAAATATGATTGCATATTTATGTAAAAGGTAATACAATCTGGAGTGTTTACATTTATTTTTGACATTTTACCATTGATGTAAATATTATTCATTATACGAAGTAATATGCAAAATCAGTTTGTTTTAAACTATTCAAATAGATATTGATAATGCGTTGGAAATATACAATATAAAGTTATATAGAAAAAGTAATGGAGGCTCGAGAAGTTTACAAAAATCAACATTGCCGTGTGTCCCTTTAACATTTTCGCTTGAAAATCTACCAATTTATGTCAGGTATATATCATATATAGATATTATATATTTTTTTTAACTTTCCATCACCGAATTGGTTGTCCGTTTATTTTCCACGTCATAGGTGCAAGAGGGTCGGGAAGGACCATCCCTCTATGCACCTTACAATATATTATGCATACAATTATAGGCAATATAACAGTGGAAAAGATTTAAATGTAATTTGTAGGAAAGTTATTAACTGGATATGTTTTCTTTCTAACTATTCTTGAGGTCATGAGTGGGTGATTTGTGTTTGAGAACTTTAATTACAAAATAGTTTGATTGTTAAAATATTAATTGATAGTTGTACACCATATCTTAAGTATAATTAACTGATATTGTCAGTTCTGTTTATTTATAGAACTGTTGCCATTTTTCGTCTGTAATGATTTTTTTTCGTCAGACTTAGAATGAGGAAAGGGTGGCAGAGTCTAAGCCAGCCTCATGAGATGAAATTTGCAGGGTTAAATATTCAAATACTCAGCTTATCAGCTTATCGGTAGTATCGTGAATTACACTTATGACCAAGTCATAAATACAAAGTTTTTATAAATGTGTTAAGCAATATAAGACTATGTTTATGTATGGTTCAATGCATATTGGCATGAGATATGTAAATATTTTACTTGTATTACAATTGTATGCTTAACTTTACATCATCATGTAGATTATTAAGGGGCAGTGCTTATCAAATAAAGCAATTGAAGAATAACTAGTTTTGCAACTGCAAATGCTTGTCATACGCCGTGTTACATAAACATGTGTTCCATAAGTTAAGAAAGAAATATTTAGAGAATGTTTACGGCAGAAAAAAAAAAGACATGTTAATTATTACTTGTAAGAAAACAAATATTTATAAAATTGAATAAAATGACATTTGGACTAATACAATAGAAAATTGAAGGGTAAACAGTAGATATAGTTTATGATATTTATAGCAATTGCTGTGAATTGCAATAGTAGCGAATAGTAGTATTATGGTTTAGCAACAATATTTTCATATCTGCTCCATATTTTATGAAAGCATGTATCTTTTGAGTTTTTATAAGCAATGCATTTTTCAGTTTTATAAACTCATTTTAAATAGTAAATAAAACTGAGACAGGATAAAGCAGAATTATTTTTTTTTTTTGAATATATGGTATTTTCCTAATATTAGAATTGTATTAAGGATATTATCAAACTTATATTTCCTAATATAATATCTGAGTCTGACCAGTTGGTCATTATCTCAGTACATGTGCTGTTAATTAAAGTAGATAAGTCTGCCCAAAATAACGTTGAAACCTCACAGTCGTTAAAGACATATTTAATTGTTTCTACCGCTTTATTACAAAGAGTACATTCATCAGAATCAGAAATATTAATTTGTTTAAGTAAATAATTGGTGCCTAGAATCGTATGGTTTATCCTATACTGGAACCATTGGAGTTGTACATCTTGATTTATTTTAAATGTTGCGGCAAATATATTATTCCAGTTCAGGTGTCTATTATTAGGTTCTTCATTCCATTCATTATTATCGCTGATGGGGTTATACTTTTTGTTATAAGCATTGCATCATAAATTGATCTGCTGCCTTTAATATTGATAGATGGAACTGGATTATAGGATTTGTACCTTTGCAAGGAAAAAGTGAGAATGTATGTGAACGTAGCAGACTTTTAATTGATGCTATAACAACTTCATATTCTAAAATATATCTTTATAACTCATAGGTTTCTTTATAGACTTTAAGTAATAAAAAGTTATCGTTTATATCAAGCAAGTAATTTATGAAAAAATGACTTTCGAGAACCAATGGTATAAAAACATAGTTGAGCCTCTTCGTTGTACCATAAAGGAACACCATAAAATTGATGCCATGATGTTGGTGAAAGGATTATCCAATGTTTTTAAATTGTTATTTATATAGTCCATTCCAAATAATGTAAACTATTTTATCCATGGGTTCATGTCTTGAACAATGCTTAAGTAATTATTTCGCATTTCAAAAGACGTCTTATCCAGGAATTTTTTAAAGACTAAAAACAGCAATCATTCTTAATCCACCTAGCTTTTTATCTTTATATATAAATTGACGTTTGACTTTATCTTTTTTACTACCCTATAAAACGTTGAACAATAATGTTTTAAGTTCATTTATTACAATTTGATGGGGTTGGGTATTGATGAAATTAAATGATTTATTTTTTAAGTAGCTAGACTCTTTATAACGGCAATTTTACCAATTGATGAGAGGATCCTCTTTGACCAGCAACTCAAGAGTTTCTTTATATCTTCAATTTTACTTTTATAGTTAATAGTACATACTCTGTCTAGGTCTACAGAGAATATAATTCCTTCAAGAGTAAAGGAGTCATGTTCCCATCATATGTCATATTCTCTGCATATTTTCACATTACATCTTTTTCTATCCTATCCAAATAACCTTAGTTTTATCCAAGTTCATGTTATAGCCGGAGTCTGGAATCAAATTTTAAAGCATATTGCGAAAGTATGCGTTCTTTGTAACCTATTCTTATTTTAATTTTTTGTTAAACAACATCAGACAATCTCTGACGTAACATATGAAACTGATTTATTTTAATTTGTTTTTACATAATATATGCAAAACAAACCCTACCCCTCAACCCGTCCATCCACAGCACTGCCCGGACAGTCGAAAGTTCAAAGCCTTGTTCATAAACACAAAAGGGTTGACAATAGGGCTACCGCCTTGGAACGGTCAGTGGCAACAAAGGCCACTGGGGGTTTAAACCGGTTATAGGGTGCACCAAACCTCACACTTACCGTACTATCATCCCATTAAAACAGGACAGTGTAAATAAAGAAATCCCCGCCATGATGATTGTATTTTATGTTAGTACACACGTCTCATTGTCCCAAAAGTTAAAGCTATATTACCTTACATAAATCGCTTTCTTCTTTGTAGGCGTATCTCTATTTGTAACTTCATGTTCGCAGGACATCATTTAATATATAGACTTCGAGCAGTGCACATCGTATATGTACACAGGTTACATTATGATCTCCAAGAAAAACATGTTTGCCTATTTTGTGACTCGAACACACGACCTTCTAATTTACAGTCCAATGTGCTTACCTCTGATCTATGGCGAAGTCTTGAGAATATTGCATATTTATAAATATATATTACGATACAAAATAACTTAACATATTTGAACGACCCTCAAGATGTATCAATATATTCGCAATCATCTCGCACATGTAAATAACCATGCGGTATGTTATACTATTTGTAGCATTTTTGGTGACATTTCCTTTGATGAATGCAGAGCATTAAATCGTTTAATTTAGGATAACTAAAGGTAAAGGGGCGTGGCTATACCGTACTACAACTACCGGATATTGGAAATTAGAGTACGGTCACTATGACGTCACAGTGTTACTAAGTACACCATGCTACAAAACAGATAGAGTCTGTCTCAGCTCGTTGGTTATTTAAACACCTCGATGAGACGAGGCTCTATCTATTACATATTATCAATTTAACTAAGATTCTGTCTAAAAACATTAGTCTCGAATGTGTATTTAGCGGATGATCAGTTTGTGCGGGTGTGTGTGCTATAGTTATTACGTAATAACTAGCTTGTGTCAGAAATGCTACTACATACCAACATGATTCCGTGGTGTTTTGGCAAAACCTTCATGTTACATATAAAACTGCAAGGTCCCTGGTTCAAATCTTTTTTTATGAAAATTATTCGGAAGCCGTATATTAGCGATGCTAGCTGAAGGCTAGATAAAATGTAATATTTTACGCATCGATTTCTGGCTTATATACCAACGTTTTGGCCGTTCGCCGAATTGAAACTATTTCACCCGTGACTTATTCAAATTCATGAGTTAGTTTAAGTATAGCGTCTGTAGCTTTAATGGCCTATTTCCAGCTTATTGTATTTGGGGGAGGAGAAAATGTGTATAGGTAACTGTAAATCACAGTTAGACAAACAATTGAATGCCCGTGAGAAACTGGTGGTATTCAACAATTTGGTTTTGTTGATGAGGCCCTCCCAAATACAGCGTTTATATGAAGCCAACATATTAAAACATAAAAAACAGGTGTTTCATTAGCTCTGATTTGGTGTGTTATTATTCTAAAAACAATGATTTATCAACACAGTTTTGTATTTAGTACAGCTTACTTATTAATTTGCAATTTTTCTTCTTCAAAAAAGTAAAGTTTAGAGTATTATATACTGTTATACCCTAGATACTGTGTTCCGTACACCAATGCTTTTCATAGAGAAAACGTTACTTGGGCCTCAGTTTATATATCTGAGCTAATCGGTCATGTAGCATATTAGAAAACCTTCCATGCCTTTTCAATAATCATTTAACATTGGGAAATTAGTCATAAATTAACATATGACGATAAGATTTGCTATACTTCTTTCAGCTAAAACACATTTTGCTCGAGGTTCTTTAACAGCTCTAGCATTTGTGTCAGTCAGGCGGAAAACAGTCTTCGCTGGAATACGTTCAGTATACAATTGAATTTTATTCCTCGCGGAAAAGTTGAAACCGACCGGCGATAAATATAAAATCAAAAATCGAGATTTTAAATTTTAAATTTTTTATTTTTATTTTTATTTGGGCAAAAGTAGTACAGGCTCTCCCGTAAAACAAAAAAAAAAGAGTGGCCTGAGATATTATTGAATACAATTAAAAATTTCCTTTTTTGTTCAGTGTAACGTATCAGTGGACTTTTAAAATATAACAGGATCGAGTTAAAAGGATTGTATGATAGACTATGCTGTTAAAAGTGTTAACTTTTGGTTGCATTACTGTTTTTGCTTATAATTTGATCATATACATTTACACAGCAATATAAATATACAGATTATTTTTTGTGTTTGTGTTTTGATCAGTGTAATTAAATAAATATGGTTGACTATGTCCAATAGCGCCCTTACAGGAATGTCATATATTCATAATGGTACATGCAATATGTGAAACTCGATCATGTGAACGGTAAACCCAGCGCCGTTTTGTCACTGCCCTTTCTAAGGCGGTACCCCAGTTGTCAACATGATATGTTTGTGGTGTTGCATACATTGATTCTATGTATCCTTGCAGTTGTTGTTCGTTTTAAATGCGTGTTTTTGGAGAACTGAGTGAATGATACATTTCCTGTTCGATTTCGGTATGGCATTTGTTTAAAATTAGCAAAGCGCTTTCGGATAGGAAAGTTAACGAACGGACGTATCTACGTATGACAGATAAAACAATAACTCACTTGAGCTTGCACAGGTAAGCTAAATACAACACATCAAAAATTTTCTGTGTGCTTTTGGGACTAACATTCTATGAGTAATATATAAAAGATCATTGCAGAACATGTAAGAGCACATACCGTCTATATATAATATCTTCCCAAGGTTGCTCACGTCGTAGCTGTTTGAAAATGGTAATAGGGACGATTGCATCAATTCTTGATGGCTTGTGGCCACCTCCTCAGCAGTTGTGTCATATCCTTGGGTTTTCAGCCATGCTGTACACTTATTAAAGTCAATGGTTTCAACAGTTTTGAACGATTTGAGAACTTCAAGATATCCCGAGGAAAAGTCAAAATCTGTCAATATCCTTTTAGCAACGACTGTGGCTACAGAATCCTCCCTCTGAGAACATTTAAGAAGAGTTCGTATTCTTCCAGAATGTTTGCTGTTTAATGCGAGTTTCTCTTGCCTAGACAAGTTTTCTGGAAGTAACGCATTTGGATCTTTGCTCAGCTTACACAGATATTCCGACATTTCCGAACGAACAGAGAACGTGTAATTCTTGGGTAGACTCCAGGATGCCAACTCCGCTATTGCCGTTTTTTCTCGCGGGTTGTACGCGTCAATTACACGAGCTGTTGGCTTTCCAACTGGTTTCAGTAAACCTAGTTTTTGACTCATGTCTCCGTCAGTTTCCAATGCAATCTTTGGGGGTAGATAGAACGTCGAGATACCAGTAATTTTCTTCCGATTTTCGGGATTGCAAACTTCAGAAAGCTTTATGCTCTCTATCAATGGCTCACACACCGGATACTGCGGTCCGACATAATGAACAACCTTGTATTCGGGACCATATGCCTTTACCAAATACTCGATAAGTATTGGTAATTTGTCGTTGGCATACCCTTTAAAACGAAATCCGGTGTCACCTACACACCCAACCTGCCATACAATCAAGTGTAAATCTGTAGAAATGTTTCGTGTCCGTAACAAAAGGTCAGTTGCTTCAAATGATTGACAGCCAGGAAATGATGGATCCACTCCAAGGTCAGCAAATAAACAATCTTCGGCAGATGGAGCAGCGAGCATTTTGGTGATTATTCCCTCATTTTTGGCTATTTGGATGGCTCTGTGGGAAGGAAGAACAAACACTCCAGGATGACCATAAAAAACACCCACGACATGCAATCCTTGCCGGGCTTCGTGTAACATGACCTCCGACATTTGGACATACGTTTTGTATCGCGCTTTGTCATCATCATAAAGCACATAGAGATCCATTGCATCAGGTCGAATACTTTTTATGTAGTTATCGGTAACAGGATCGGCTACACAGTAAAACACCTTATCGCATGTCTTGATGTATCCGATAGCTTCCAGTGTAAAATGACCTACGCTCATTATTCCTGAACCGACCATTGTTATACGCCCTCTACGGTGGATATTTTGAACTTTCGTCGACACATGTTTTGTCAGTTCCTGCCACTTCTTCACGTCTTCATCCATAATTTACCTATTAACAGAAATGCTACGTGTAACATGGTTTTATATCAAGTTAACATGTGAATTAGAAATATTGAGATATATAGAATAGTAGTAGTAGTAGTAGTAATAGTAGTAGTAGTAGTAGTAGTAGTAGTAGTAGTAGTAGTAGTAGTAGTAGTAGTAGTAGTAGTAGTAGTAGTAGTAGTAGCAGTAGTAGTAGTAGTCGTCGTCGTCGTCGTCGTCGTCGTCGTCGTCTTCGTAGTAGTAATAGTAGTAGTCGTAGAAGAAGTAGTAGTAGTAGTAACAGCACCAGTAGTAGTAGTTGTCGTTGTCTTAGTCGTCGTCGTCGTAGTAGTAGTATTGAATTGAATGTTGTTTAACGGCTCATCAACACAGTATAGGTTATTTAGAGCCGCCCCAGAGAGAGGGGAAGGATACATAGGAATCCGGGAACCTGCCCTACTCTTATTATCGAATAGATTCCTATGGTTCTTTTAGGTCATACTACACCAATTCATTTTCCATAGGCCTACCTTATAGCTCTAAGCTCTGTACTGAGTTCCCTAATGTAGGAAGCTATTTTTTTTATTACTTGTTTTAAAAGACCTATCTTAGTTTTATCAAAAAAACATACAGAAGCCATACATTGAGTATGTTTTGAAAAAGCTGTTTGGGTCGGATGGTGCTGACCCACCTACTTGCATGTAGAAACATGAGGAAAATGTAAAATATACTTCTTTCTTTGATTATGCAACACATTATGAATACATTGCACAAATGTATTATTTAACCTTTATAAGTACTCTTCAAAAGTTGAATTTTATTTTTTTAGCAAGATTTTTTGGTTTGATTACCTTGACAACCAATCAAAATTAAGAGATTCTGTGTAATAGCTCCGAATTTACCCTGGAACTTTTTCCCTGCCTGCTGATTGGTTGGTAATTGGTGTAGTCCGATCTAAAGAGACATTCAAACCTGACTGAAGTTGTTTTTTTCGGGCTAAATTGTTTGATACATTCGATCTGAGAGAAATTATGTCATTCTTTTTAAGAAAGAAATCATTTTCGACAAAATATGAGGGCTTAAAAGAGCTTTGGCTAAAGTAAAATTCCTTCGGATTTTACGCGTAAATCCAGAATCTTCAAAATGCCATATCTCGACAACCGCTCCAATCTTTTGCTTCAAATAAAGTGACTTTTCCCATATCTACATGTAGATATGGGAAAAGTGTGACTTTAGTGTTTACATGGGTCGTTTGTAATTGCTTATTGTGGTTTAGTTCTAGCATTGCCCATGAAAAAAATAAAATGAAATGATGTAAAAATGATTGAATTGGTATTTCCTTTTTATTTTATTGAAAAACATTCAACCCATCGATATATATAACCCAAAACGTGAGCGGTGTAGTTAGCAGTTTTGAGAAGTGTAGAGATCGCCAAAAATGCAGCATTAATAGGCAATATAAGTAAAACAAAAAGATGCTCGTTTATATCCGTATTTTATGGAGACATGATTTACAAACCTAGGAAGATTACTGATGGTGATAATGTTCATGAGTTGTTAATTAAAATTATTGAAAACGGAGTAGTACTAACTCTAATTTATGATACAGAGATGATAAAAAAATACCGAAAATGCCAAATACCGTTTATTACGGCGTGTATATTTCTCAACTAATTCGTTTTGCTAGAGCTGACTTTTTCTAAGTTATATTATTCTAGCAATGATTTGCTCGATAAATACAGCGGTAATCTTAAAATACTTCTGCGACGAGGATTATCTCAAGGCGTCTTTTATTGAGATGTGTTAGTGTTACGATTTTAGATAATCTTATATAACCTCACATGTTTAATATATAAATATATATGGTTTAATTAGTAGTTTAGTTTGATCACATATATAACCACATACTTATCTGACTTCATTTAATCCCTTGTAGAGGCTGTAAAGCATATATTTTAGTGAAGGAATGGCTGTTCACGCAGCAAGTTTGATGTGTCATCTGGTGCGTTTGCTTGGGTGTGCGACCTACTTGCTGGCTCGTTGATGTCATTTGGTGTTTTGGCTGATGCTGTGCGACCTACTTGCTGTCTGTCCATGCAGCAAGCTCATGTCATTTAAGTGTTAGGATGATGGGTGTGCGACCTACTTGCTGGCTAGCTGATGTCATTTGGTGTATTTGCTGATGTTGTGCGACCTACTTGCTGGCTGTCCATGCAGCAAGCTCATGTCATTTGTGTAAGGGTGATGGATGTGCGACCTACTTGCTGGCTAGCTGATGTCATTTGGTGTATTGGCTGATGTTGTGCGACCTACTTGTTGGCTGTCCACGCAGCAAGCTCGTGTCATTTGTGTTATGATGATGGGTGTGCGACATACTTGCTGGCTGTTGAAAGCGGTCATTTAGTTCATTGGTTGGCTTAGCTTGCTTAGCTAAATGGCTTATGGAAGAGTATATAAAGGGCTTACATTCTTCAGTTTGCGAGAGAGAGAGAGAGAGAGAGAGAGAGAGAGAGAGAGAGAGAGAGAGAGAGAGAGAGAGAGAGAGAGAGAGAGAGAGAGAGAGAGAGAGAGAGAGAGAGAGAGAGAGAGACTTTTAAAGTGTAACTATAAGAGATTTTAGCAATTATTCTTACTTAAAAGACTTTTGATATTTGGATTATTTTCTCTGACATATTATTTGGAACAGCGATGGATAACTATTAGAAACGTTTAATAAAAGTCATCAACTTTGTGAAAGACTTATTTATATTTACTACGTCCTTATATACACCATTTACAAGGAACATTTATTTGTGTGGAAATAATTTTTAAGTATTATTTCTAACTGACGAACTTTTCGTAATTCGTAACACTGGTGGCAGCGGTGGGATTTCTAACATTACGAACTGTTCCGTAATTGTGTAACACTGGTGGCAGCGGTGGGATTTCTAACATTACGAACTGTTCCGTAATTGTGTAACACTGGTGGCAGCGGTGGGATTTCTAACATTACGAACTGTTCCGTAATTGTGTAACACTGGTGGCAGCGGTGGGATTTCTAACATTACGAACTGTTCCGTAATTGTGTAACACTGGTGGCAGCGGTGGGATTTCTAACATTACGAACTGTTCCGTAATTGTGTAACACTGGTGGCAGCGGTGGGATTTCTAATTAACATTACAAACTTTTCGTAAATTCGTAACATTATTTAAAACTTAGGAAGAATATCGGTCGTGATACTTTTCATGAGTTGTTTATTAAATTTCATTAGGATAATAAAATAAACCGAGGTTATGACCGAAGTGTTCTGCGGTCGTAACCTCTACATGCTTAGTTGTAGACCTTTAAACAGTTTGAAACTTGGCTGTCCTCTTTGATTTACCGGACGGACGGAGGACTATGACATAGTATTCTTAACACCTCTAAGGCGGGACCTGTTCGATGAATGTCATTCACTCCGTTTTGTCGCACCCATAACAGTTTTTCTCTTGATGCCCTGACTACATCGAGTACTTTTGAGAAAGGTTTCACTTATTCTCGATACAGTTTTATAGATGCTCATTTCAGTTTTATACATGATTATTTCTGTGTTTTTCTGATGACATCTATCTATGCTTTTTCAATTGTAAGGAGTTATCTCGAAGGGGATTGTTTTATTTACACTGTCCTGTTGTTTAGGGATGATGATAGGGTAAGAGCGAGATAAAAGATAAAATGATAAATATTCCAGACCGTTAACACACTTTAATTCGTTTATGATGTGCTGTTTCTCTAAACTGTGACAACCAAATTAGTGCAAGTTGTGGTAGTTTAGTTGTTTCACCTTTGCACAAACGGCTGAGATTTGAGTTGAATTATTCTTGCAGTTGAAATAAAAATAAATAAATGAGTCGAACAGGAAATGATGCTTTTATAAAAACACAGTAAACCTAAAAGTACAAAACAACACAAATAGCAATGCTAATGAAAAATAAAAGTATCTGACGTCACAAACACAAAACGTGTAGGCAGTTTTATTTTTATTTATACTGTCCTGTTGTTTAGGGATGACGACAAGAGTACGAGCGAGGTTTGGTGCACGCCTGGACCTGTTTAAATTCCCCGAATCCAGTTTAAATTCCCCGAAGGATCTATGTTGCCACTGACGGTTTCAAGACGGTACTCCTGTTTCAACCTTTAATTGCTTGTGACGTCCTTTTGGAGTGCCCAATCATATCTACCCTTGTTTGATTTTATATGTCATAGGCATATCCTGTGGACTTAACTCTTTGCTTTATGATACTTAATCAAACTATAGAGGGTTATCTGAAGTGCATGCTCCCGGATATTCTTGATAAGGGGCACTTCACCGAAAACAACATGGGTGTAAATACTTGCTCCCGGATACACTCAATGTGACTTCATCGAAAAGTAGTATGCTATTTAAATGCAGCATATAATGAAGGGTGATCAGTCAGCAACTTAGACGACATCGCAGCAGGTATGTTATGTTATTGTTAGTTTGGTTTACAATTTATTGTTTAAATAATTGTGTTTAATGTGTACTGGTCTATAAATATAATAAATACATTTCTAATTCGAAACTTATGCACAGGACATATATTCCGATTTATTGTTTAGTATTATTTGTTTATGTTACTATATAAGTACTACGTTCATATAAAAACGTTATTGTAAAATGTGTATTAAATGTGTTTAGTTTAAATGCTAAAACAAACTATATGCAACATTTTAATGCATCTGGACAAAGCAACTTCATACGATTAATTTGATTAAATTACAGCATTGGCTATTTATTTATAAATTGTCCTAAGCTATTAAATTATCATGTATATTTGATTAATATTACTTTACGACAGACATTTAAATCTCCATTAAACACATCTCTTGATAAGATTTGTAAACCTGTTATCAACGAGACAGACATGATATATTTAACTCGAGCTCTTCGTTATGCATCGATCTATACTATGGGTTAAAGGGAAACAATGAAATATTGAAGTGTTTATCAGGCACTGAAAAAAGCGTCTCCCTTTATATATCCAGTATTATTTTCGCTTTAATATCATTAAATACAATTTAGGGATTTCACCTTTGCGTCCGTATTCTATCATAAGTATTGATATATTATTGTTGTAATATTATAAACAGTTTATATTCTGAAAAATAATTTGCTTTATACTGCGTGTATAATTAATATTAATGATTATAACACGACCTCCACAGTATTTCATATACAAAAAGAAGAGAGACATCAGTATGTTATTCTACGATAAAATACAGCTGTTCCATTAATTCCCCGCGTATATTTCATCCGTTGGAAGCGCCACGTTACATGACGTCATTTGGTAAATATATGTGACGAAGACAAACTCAACTTTAATTTTATTGAAATGTTAATTACAACAAACTTGCCATGCTCCCAAACCGTGAACACCCGCGATATAAACCCATCATATGCATCAGTACATATAACATTAATAAGCATCTTGAACAAGGTGAGAACGTTTGACGTCATACAGCGCAAGCTATATGACGTAAACAATGAATTAATTGTTTGTCACGTGACTACTAGTGTATTGAAACGAAAAACTTTGCATACGGGGGCGCCCAATGGAACAGCCTGTAAACATAGCAGCCTAATTACCTTGATCTCCGAGATAATATATAGTGCCCCAACAATAGCGTAAACAATTGGGTTATTGTTGTGTTAGAATCGAAATAATAAATACATACCTGAATTTTAACGCACTCGTGATTTAATTACTACGCATCCGAATTCCTAACTGTATTTTATTCACCGATAAAACACAGGTACATATTTATTATTTATTATTCTAACACGACCTCCACAGTCTTTCATATACACAAAGAAGAGAGACAGCTGTATGTTATTCTACGATAAAATACAGCTGTTCCATTAATTCCCCGCGTATATTTCATCCGTTGGAAGCGCCACGTTACATGACGTCACTTGGTAAATATACGTCACGAAGACAAACTCAACAGTTATTTTAATGAAATGTTAATTACAGCAAACTTGCCATGCTCTCAAACCGTGCACACCTCCGATATAAATCCATCATATGCATCAGTACATATAAGATTAATAAGCATCTTGAACAAGGTGAGAACGTTTGACGTCATAAAGCGCAAGCTATGTGACGTAAGTAATGACTTAATTGCTTGTCATGTGAATACTAGTGTATTGAAAGGCAGAAATGTACGTCGTTCGGATGCGAGTAACTAAATCACTCGTGCTAACGCAAATTACTCGTGCTAACGCACTCGTGATTTAATTACTACGCATCCGAACGACGTAACCGATAAAACACAGGTACGTTTTTATTATTTCTAAATTAACAAATGCAAGTTATGCAAAAAAACTAGCGTTTTCAAAAAAAAATCAAGATTGCCGTGTGTCCCTTTAAAGTTCTGTGTAATGAATTTCACATGCATATATGTTTAATCTATGAACTGCCGTACGTGCTTATATCTTTAACAAAGACTATATCGTTCAGTGGCCATTAATCTGATGCATAATTGCTTGACATGGAGTACTATAAGTGTTTATATTGTGTACTGACTTGTTGACTTATTGTAACTATGAAACTGGAGTATCGCTTATCGAGGACACCGCCATGTTGTTTTTTTTTGTTTTTTTTATGACGTCAGGCAACGTTACGCGCATAACGTCAGATTATAACGTTATGTACAATAAGCGCCGAGTGATTCCGCATTGATTTGCTTTATTTGTTAGACTGCTCCACAGCCGGGCTTGTTTGAGTGAACGAGACATGCGCCGTGGAGCAGTCTACTTCCTAATAAAGCAACATTTATTAGGTCACCCCTTTATTAGGAGAAAAGTGCATATCTGTAAGAAAAACTTATTTTTACTATATGTTTAACTGAATTATTATAATCGCCACTTTTCTACGATTTCGGTAGTTTATAATAAAATTATGTATAATCTCTGTAGACACGGTTTTATTTTAACCATACATTACCATACACTCTTTTCTAGATTTCGGTAGTTTATAATTAAATTATAATCTCTGCAGACACATTATTATTTTAACCATACACTATAATTTACTTAACATTTTTAATTATTATAATCACCGCATTAAAATCTGCTCGACCATTTTTTGTTATTATAATCGACGCATGCAACATTGTTACTATAATAATCGACGCATGCAACATTGTTTATTATAATAACCGAGTCAGCGCTTTTATTATAACGTTCGTCACATTAATATAACCTACCTTAAAATTAAAACCTCATAGTCGAACATTATTATAGTTATAATAATCAAACACAAATAAGAAATCTCGAGAGAAACATTTATAATAATGTTTGCCTATAAAATAATGATATCTGCTGCTGTTTTAAGAAATGGGGGTTGTGCAGGAGGTTTAAAGAATGGGATGGGTAGACAGGGGCGTAGCATGGCCTGCTTTCATCATACTCATAATACGACATACGCCCCGCTCACCCCACCCCACCCCCCACAGCACAAGCAAACGCATATATCTCTTCTCTTAAACCTCATGCCCACCCGTATACATTGAGCTTCCTGCTCCCCAATCCCGCCACACACACACACACACACATTTCTTCTCTTAAACCTCCTGCCCACCCGCATTTCTTAAGCTTCCTGCCCCACATTTTTCTTCTCTTAAAACTCCTGCCACCTGCTCCTCCTTCCCCAACATACACATTTCTTTTCTTAAACATCCTTCCCACCCGCATCCCTTAAGATTCCTGCTTCCCATCCCCAACATACATTTCTTCTCTTAAAACTCCTGCCACCTGCTCCTCCTTCCCCAACATACACATTTCTTTTCTTAAACATCCTTCCCACCCGCATCCCTTAAGATTCCTGCTTCCCATCCCCAACATACATTTCTTCTCTTAAACCTCCTGCCCACCCGCATCCCGTAAGGTTCCTGCTTCTCATCCCCCAAAACACATATTTCTTCTCTTAAACCTCCTGCCCACATACATCCCTTAAGTTTTCTGCTTCCCATCCCGCCACACACATGTCTTCTCTTAAACATCCTGCCCACACGCATCCCTTAAGGTTCCTGCTTCCCAACACCCCCATACACAACACACACATTTCTTCTCTTAAACCTCCTGCCTACTCGCATCCCTTCAGCTTCCTGCCTAGCCATTCCCCCCACCCCACACAGTTCTTCTCTCAAACCTTATGCACACCCGCACTTCCCCCCCCCCCACACCCCCACCCCTCCCCCCCCCCCACACTCATTTGTTATCTTAAACCTCCTGCCCATTCATATCCATTAATCCTCCAGCCCAGTATCATCTCACCTTAATCCTCTTGCCAATCTCCATCCATTAATCCTCCTGCCCACCCTCTCCCTTAACCCGCCTGCCCACCCGTTTCTTTACATATTAGATGCATCATACACAGTCTTAAAATGATAATCAGTAACTTGTTGTCAAGTCTCCCGGACATAATCATTTCTAAATTGTCCCGCGAGATTTAGAATGTGTCCACGATTATAAACTAATTATCTCCGAAATAGTTAAAAATAAAATGTGTCGTCGATTTTCAGAATAATGATTATCGCACAGAAGCATCCTGGGATTTTGCGTGTTATAAATATTACGATCATAGTATCGAAAGGGACGTTACACGTATCGGTTTTAATAAAATAAATAAAATCTTAGGGAGGTTGTTATTATTTTGATGGGATTATATTAATAATGTATGGCAATAATGATAATGTGACTGCATAGATCTTAATATAATTATAACGTACCGAAATCGTAGAAAGTGGTGATTATAATAAATCAGTTAAAAATATAGTAAAAAATAATTATAATTGCAGGGTTCCTTGCGGCTTTCCATACCTATCATTAAATGTTGATATTATTGCTCCAATAATATATTAAAACTTATAATAGCATAAGACCAAAAAGTGAAATTTTGATTTATGTAAATGTAATCAGGTTAAAAAAAGTATACCTGATATATACATCGAGAAACATATATATAAATCGAGAAGCCAATTTCAAACACTTCAACATTGCCGTGTTCCTTTAAAATTCACACCACATTAGATGCAACACGGATTTAAGTCAAAACACTTAGGAAATACGCATTGTTGTTGATCACTTATCTGATATAGATTGTTAAAACTGAACCCTGGTTTTATCAAGGCTTCTCCGATGCAATCTATCTTATATTTGCGGACTTTATTATAAGACCTTACCATTAAAGGAGCCCTTTTACACCTCTTGTTTCTTGTTTATATTTATTACTAAACACTATATAAACACATTGCAACTCATTATTTGGTGATATATCGCTTTCCGTGCTTTTTATCACCAGGTAAAAAATCACCTGTTGACCGATACAAATCCGTATTCGCCTCGGGTTTATTTTCGCTGATTTCACACAAAGTACCGCGCCATATCTGACAGATTGACAACACAGACAGGTTCTCAATATTTTATTGAGATAACTTAAATCATACTTTCTTGAAGTATTAAAGGCAACTGTCACTGAAAGTATGAAATACATAGGGATGAAATTGTTTATTGACTGCAGACTCATTTCTGAGAAAAGCTTGTTGCATCACAGAAGTTCGGGGATTTGCTCTCCTTTAACATGAAGCCGTGGCTTTACGTTTTCTCTGACCATTGGCGAGTGCATTAAAAACATGTTTACGAACGGGAAGACGATTTTTTAAAGGAACCGTCCTCCGACGTGCATACGCGTTTGACTTTTTAATGTGTGGACTTTCCGTAGAGATTCTCTGCCCTATACATAAACTGATACGCTGATTTTATAAGTGTACAACTTACCTAAAATGATAATTTGTTATCCATTTCACACTAAAATGTTAATCAAAAAAACCATTATGATATGAAATACATTAGTTTAAATCTATTATCTAGGTACTATGCACTGTTTGAACGGCAAAATACAGGTGTCAGTGCAGTGACGTCTTACAAGAAACGTTTACACACGGTCTGAAATTGTCCACACGTTTTTTGGTCAAACGCAACTCACATGGTGCATATGTAAACGTCCTTTTGTAACAAACCCAGATGTCAAATAAATGAGACTAACCGATTGCATACTTCATAGTTTGTCTTTGTTGTTTGGGTTTATTAACATATCACTTATTATGCGCCTATCAACGTTTTACATTTGAGAGTTCTGAAAAGCTTAGTCAAGGGTGAAATAATTATCATAATCGGATGATAAACAAAGAAGATATGATCATTTGAAAGTTCTTTTGAAACGGATATGGTGGCCGCCATTTTGAGAACTATGACATCACAGTTCTAAATGATTACATATGGAATATTTATAAATACGTTAACTGATACGTAGAAGGAAAATCAAAGAATATGTATGAAAAACAAGTATACTAGAGAGTTAAAATGCATTATATGGCCAGTACAGGATTTTGCATTCATTTGAAGCATTTTTCTTTGCTTTAAATGATATTTACCAATATTCCATATATGGTAATTTAGAACTATGACGTTAGAGTTCCAAAAATGGCGGCTAGGAAGTTACGAACACTTTTGTTACTCTTTTTCGCAACGCCGTTATAGGTGAAAATCGCCCACACACCGGTAAAAGGTTTCGTAATGGTTGGTGTTAAAACCCGTACCATACTATAACAAGCCCGTATCATGCATATGTTTTACTTGCAGATATAAACCATTAACGCGCGCACTAGCGACACTAGCGATTTCCTCAGGCATTGCCTCTAAATCCGCGTATCACCGGCGTTGCGAAGAAATCAGAAGCAGGCCAGGTGGTGACAGAGGCTATGTACCTGGCTTCGGTCACACTGCCTAACGCTATGTTACGTGGATCCAGAACCAGGGCCTGGGGAAAATAGGACATTTGAAATCGCCCAAAACCTTTGGGCGATTTTAGCGAGAGTTTGCGGGATTCTACGAAACTTTCAATAAAACATATTTTCAAGTTAATTTATTATTACTTTCTTATTTTTAACCGTTGAGAAGCAGCAAGTGACGTTTAAAAGTTTAACTGGTGTATCACCAACTGACGTTGTACATTTATTTACAACAAACGTCGACTTTATGCGCGTTAAAAAAACGCGCAAATAAATTGGGTTAATCGCTAGTGGGCGCTTTAATTGGCCTAATCTGCCCCGACCGATATCTGCAAGAGTTAGACATATACATGATACGGTCTGGCTGACCGAGACTACTATGCACCTTAGCGTACATTCCGAAATATAACGGAAATAGCAGTGCGTGTTACGGAGAATACAAAGCGTAGTAATGAATCGTTTAGTAACGAGTCTAGTTAAATTACCGCCTTAAGTAGAATGTAAAATATATGACGACACAACATGCTCATCAATTTATTTATGTCATATATTAGAACAATTAGCATCATCATGCATAGAAGAAGATTCTTTATTCACCTCGTAATAGGTCTAGTGGGTTCGAGGTCATCCCCAAATAAACCGTACAATACTTTTAATATTTTGCAATAAGTCGTAATGGCCCATGAGCAAAATTTTACAATAAATCGTAACGACCCATGAGCAAAATGCTTAAATAGCAAATTGTATGTTAACATATGTATTTCAAATGTTCAATTGCGGATATCAGTGTAACTATACATGTTTTACACTTTTCAACTAACATAATAATAGTCCAGAATATCACTCAAACATAAACGGTAATTTATCTTATTAATTTAATTCATAGCATTGGACAGGAAAGTATAAAAAAAATGTAATATTATATGTATGTCCATATGCGTATATAAAACTACAACACTATTCTGAGTACTACATTATTTCTGAATGCAAAGGCTTTATAAGCATACATTGCTAACATTTTAATATCACGATTATTGTCTGTTTTACATAATTCTGTGGTTTTGTGCATATTACTGTGATTCAGAAAATACGATTTAAAATAATGTTTGCTAATGTCTTGATATAACGTGCATTCAAATAAGAAATGGAATTCATCTCCAAGTAAATTACAGGTATTACATTTTCTATTCTCAGTTGGTTTAGTCTAGCACCCTGCTTCAATTTCGAGACGATGTGATGAGACTCTTAATTTTGTTAAAGCTATTCTAAATGTTCGTACATTTACAATATTTAAATAAGGTTGAAATTTAAAATCTGAAAAGGTTCATTATAAAATTGCTCTGCTCGAGGTATGTAGACGTTCATTTCAGTTTTGCATAAAAGTATCATTTAAACGAAGAGCAATTTGACTAAAATATTACTAAGACATTAGATAAACGAACAATTTGAATAACACATTACTTAGATCTTAGATAAACGAGTAATTTCATTACAGCATTACTAAGACATTAGCTAAACGAGCAAGTTGAATAAAACATTACTCAGACATTAGATTAATGAGCAATTTAAATAAAACATCCATTCCTTCTGTCAATTACATTTTCAAGTTTTATCAAATCCAGTAATATATCAATTACTGATTTGTATCCGCACTTTTCGAAGAAGAAACTCGTATTTACGTTGGTCGATTCCGTCCGTGCGTCCGTCCGCTCGATTGTGCTCGTAACAAGAACTCTTCCTTCATTAGTTGAAAGATGTTGTTCACATTTGGCACAGCGGTTGCTTAGGATGAGCAGAAGGCAACGATGGTTTCAAATCTAGTCTGACAACTGTGGTCAGCGGTAACAGTCAAAAGGTCAACTCCACCAATATGAACATTAAAACTGTGATGTTCAATATGTTACATGTTATAAGTCATACACAGGTTTTGCGGTTTAACATACGGATCAACCTCTCTGGGGATGGCGTATGGTTATAAATTGGGTCTTGCATTGTTTACTCCTCCTTCATCAGATAATGGCCCTTGGGCCAAAGTCTAGTGAATAAATTCACCAAAACGAACAACTTTGTGATTTAAGATAATGTTAAATAAAACGTCTTATATGCTATCAGGTAATGGTAGTATACGCTGACAAAACGGAACTAGTCTAGAGAATGCGGAATTAGTTCTGCGATTTGATATGCGGATCCTCCTCCTTGAACGATGGGGCATATGGGGCATCGTGCATGTATATTGTTTCTTCATAGCATCAACCCTTCTACGTCAATTAAATGAGGGTGTTATATAATTGTAACATTGGTGGCCGAAGATGTGAAGATGACAACGAAGGTTTTGAATCCACGGTCGGAAACCTGGAGCTAGAAGGGAAGGTCTCATGCAACATTCAAACAATTCAATTCCTCTCTTCGACCCCTGCTGGGGATATGGGACCTTTGGTCATATGGTCATATGACGACACCATGTGTTTACATGCTTTTTCCCGTAGCCTAGACTACACCTACATAACGTGAAGGGTGGTCTATTTAGCATAGTGATTTCCTAGAATGTGTACATGTGTTGTTGTTTTAATTCGGGGTCTGACCCCTGAGTCCAGAGGTAAATGTCAAAAGATCAAACTCAACCAAAATGATCATTACAGCAGCAGTTTTCAAAATCGATAATGACTTTTTATAAGGTTTGAGTTTTTACTGGTAACCTGACTTGTTTCTGAGCCAGGTAAAAGGAGTTCATATTTGTCATAGTGGTTGTCTCGGATGTGTACATAACAGCGAAGTACGGATATTTGCAATGCAATTCGACTTTGCTCTAGTTAAGGTTTGGAATCAATGCACGCTGGATTTATTTTTAACATAATTTCCAATGGTATTGCATTACTCTAGAAAAGTGTCCATAGGACACGGAGGAGGACACGGAGGGTGTCCCCACTTTTGCTTCACCTATTAAGAAGGAAATTTTCTTTAAAACACGGGACGGGCAAAATGTTGCAAGAAATGTTATTAGTATTATATTATGATATACGAAGTTGTGGAAACAATCTAAATTTCTGTGCAGACCAGCCATAAGGTAAACCTTGTGTTGCTAGCTGGGTTTCAAATATGTCAAAGGTCTTGATGAATGTAACTGGGGTGACTGTCGACTGTCATAACACAATACCTTTTTTGGAGTGACTATGTTTGAAATCACAGTTTATACTTGACATCACAGTATACAAGTCACGGCTAGTAAATGTTACTTGATTTCGCATTTCAGTCATGTACTATGAATCTCACTAAATCGTCTCCTCGTCATTAGACATCACTAGTTTAGAACCACTATGTTGAAATCACAGTTCAGATTTGACATCATAAAATATGAAGTTATTGAGCGGAAATAGATTTTCTATTTTTAGTAGCAGTGACTTTGACCTCAGTGACATCAAATGCAATCCCACGCTTCCTTTTCATATATACTACCTACCCAGGAAGTTTCATCTCAATATCTCAATCCTAACTGACATTATTCAGTGGAAACCATTTTGCTATCTTTAGTAACAGTGACCTTGACCTTGACCACATGACCGCAAATGCAATCCCAAGCTTTCTTTCCATATAAGCTACCTATCCGAAATGGTTGACCCCAATATCTCATACCTAACTGACGTGGTTGAGCGGAAACAAAACGAGACAGACTGAGGGATGGAGTGCAATCCTCTTCTCCCAAGGGCCATAATTCTGGAAATATTGAAGCGATGGGCCGATTATCAAACTTGACAATGTGCACATGTACCATTTGACCAAGTTGGGAAATAACAATTAGCCAAAGAAGAGTGTAGACACCCTTAATTTCATGATTTCTTTTTAAAATTACAAAGACCATAAAGAAATATAAAAAGATCGGACAGAGAAAGTAGCATTCAAGGAGGATCTTTCAGCGAGAAGCAAATCACACTGCCCGGTCATGCGCAAAAAGCAATATTTAAGTCAAAAAGGTATTTATCTATGATACCTGTTATGCATACATTAGAATTGTTTAATAAACTAATAACTCCAATATTAAATTATGGTGTCGAAGTCTGGGGTTTCATAGATGCAAATCAAATAGAAAGAGTAAACCTACAGTTTTGCAAATACCGTCTTTGTTTTAAGCGATCAACTCAAAATGACTTTATTTATGGGGAATTAGGTCGAGTTAACTACAAGACATGTCGCATGTTTATTGCTATCAAATATTGATTAAAAATGTTACAGGCAAATGACAGAAAATATAATTTTATTGTTTATAACATGATGTTAAGTGATTTAAATGTTTTTCCTCATAAAACAAATCGTGCTGCACTTATAAGAAATGAATTGTTCCAGCTGTATGGTATGAACAAGAAGTTGGTGATACAAACTGTTTTCTTCAAGTGTTGAAGCAACGTTTAAATGATACTTTTATGCAAAACTGAAATGAACGTCTACATACCTCGAGCAGAGCAATTTTATAATGAACCTTTTCAGATTTTAAATTTCAACCTTATTTAAATATTGTAAATGTACGAACATTTAGAATAGCTTTAACAACATTAAGAGTCTCATCACATCGTCTCGAAATTGAAGCAGGGTGCTAGACTAAACCAACTGAAACTATAAGAGAGAATAGAAAATGTAATACCTGTAATTTACTTGGAGATGAATTCCATTTCTTATTTGAATGCACGTTATATCAAGACATTAGCAAACATTATTTTAAATCGTATTTTCTGAATCACAGTAATATGCACAAAACCACAGAATTATGTAAAACAGACAATAATCGTGATATTAAAATGTTAGCAATGTATGCTTTTCAGAAATAATGTCAGAAATAATGTAGTACTCAGAATAGTGATGTAGTTTTATATACGCATATGGACATACATATAATATTACATTTTGTTTTATACTTTCCTGTCCAATGCTATGAATTAAATTAATAAGATAAATTACCGTTTATGTTTGGGTGATATTCTGGACTATTATTATGTTAGTTGAAAAGTGTAAAACATGTATAGTTACACTGATTTCCGCAATTGAACATTTTATATACATATGTTAACATACAATTTGCTATTTAAGCATTTTGCTCATGGGTCATTACGATTTATTGTAAAATTTTGCTCATGGGTCATTACGACTTATTGCAAAATATTAAAAGTATTATAAGGTTTATTTGGGGATGACCTCGACCCAACTAGACCTATTACGAGGTGAATAAAGAATCTTCTTCTATGCATGATGATGCTAATTGTTCTACTATATGACATAATAAATTGATGAGCATGTTGTGTCGTCATATATTTTACATTCTACTTAAGGCGGTAATCTAATTTCATTCGTTACTACGCTTTGTATTCTCCGTAACACGCACTGCTATTTCCGTTATATTGCGGAATGTACGCTAAGGTGCATAGTAGTCTCGGTCAGCCAGACCGTATCATGCATATGTCTAACTCTTCCAGATATCGGTCGGGGCAGATTAGGCCAATTAAAGCGCCCACTAACGATTAACCCGATTTATTCGCGCGTTTTTTTAACGCGCATAAAGTCGACGTTTGTTGTAAATAAATGTACAACGTCAATTTGTGATACACCAGTTAAACTTTTAAATGTCACTTGCTGCTTCTCAACGGTTAAAAATAAGAAATTAATAATAAATTAACTTGAAAATATGTTTTATTGAAAGTTTCGTAGAATCCCGCAAACTCTCGCCAAAATCGCCCAAAGGTTTGGGGCGTTTTCAAATGTCCTATTTTCCCCAGGCCCTGGTTCTTGATCCACGTAACATAGCGTTAGGCAGTGTGACCGAAGCCAGGTGCATAGCATCTGTCACCTTGCCTGCTTCTGATTTCTTCGCAACGCCTGTGATACGCGGATTTAGAGGCAAGGCCTGAGGAAATCGCTAGTGTCGCTAGTGCGCGCGTTAATGGTTTATATCTGCAAGTAAAACATATGCATGATACGGGCTTGTTACAGTATGGTATGGGTTTTACCACCAACCATTACGAAACCTTACCGGTGTGCGGGCGATTTTCACCTATAACGGCGTTGCGAAAAAGAGTAACTCTATACTGTATAATATATTCATATATCTTGGCTTTTGCCGCAGGCTTGATAGCAATTAGCATAAAGTCAGTCTGGCGTGGTACCCTTAGCGACTAATTACGCCTCGTGGGAAGAGTGATGTATATATCAGTTTACAGTAGTTTTAATACAGTTAGCTAACAGCAAAATACAATATTTCGTATACAGTGGTAAGCGATTTTAGCACCCACTGTTGTATCATCAATCAGTTTTAATTTAAACCGACTAACTTCAAAAAAAGTACACTGTTAGAAATATAAAACAAAATTCATTGTTCGATCATTTAAAAGCATATAACGTACTCATTCGTTATTTATACATTTCGAGATAGTTGCATCGTGTTTTTCTCTAAAAGGTATCTTTAATAAAGTATGACACGTTAATAAGATGCCTAACCAATTGCAAAACACCTTCTTATTTTAAAAAACTGTAAACTCTTTCTCATTAAACACAGAATACGTATAATTTGAATTTTCGAAACATATGTAGGTTGAGACTCGGTTAATGGACAAATTTAAAATCCTTATATGACAACGCAGACTAGTGAAATGATCTAACACAACATATGTTTTTATAGGCTCTTTTGGTCACGTGATTCATCTCTATACGTGTTGAAACTCGTCTTTGAAAAACAAAACCGCTGACGCATACGTGACGTCATCACATTCTTTACATTCTCATTTAATACCATTACCCCACCCACTTGGGGCCAGAGTGACGTTACTGTAGTGATGCGTGTGGGCAGGAGGTTTAAGAGAAGACATGTGTGTGGCGGGATGGGAAGCAGAAAACTTAAGGGATGTATGTGGGCAGGAGGTTTAAGAGAAGAAATATGTGTTTTGGGGATGAGAAGCAGGAACCTTACGGGATGCGGGTGGGCAGGAGGTTTAAGAGAAGAAATGTATGTTGGGGATGGGAAGCAGGAATCTTAAGGGATGCGGGTGGGCAGGATGTTTAAGAAAAGAAATGTGTATGTGGGGGAAGGAGGAGCAGGTGGCAGGAGTTTTAAGAGAAGAAAAATGTGGGGCAGGAAGCTTAAGAAATGCGGGTGGGCAGGAGGTTTAAGAGAAGAAATGTGTGTGTGTGTGTGTGTGTGTGTGTGTGTGTGTGTGTGTGTGTGAGGCGGGATTGGGGAGCAGGACGCTCAATGTATACGGGTTGGCAGGAGGTTTAAGAGAAGAAATATATGCGTTTGCTTGTGCTGTGGGGGGTGGGGTGGGGTGAGCGGGGCGTATGTCGTGTTATGAGTATGATGAAAGCAGGCCATGCTACGCCCCTGCCTACCCATCCCATTCTTTAAACCTCCTGCACAACCCCCATTTCTTAAAACAGCAGCATATATCATTATTTTATAGGCAAACATTATTATAAATGTTTCTCTCGAGATTTCTTATTTGTGTTTGATTATTATAATTATAATAATGTTCGACTATGAGGTTTTAATTTTTAGGTAGGTTATATCAATGTGGCGAACGTTATAATAAAAGCGCTGACTCGGTTATTATAATAAACAATGTTGCATGCGTCGATTATTATAATAAACAATGTTGCATGCGTCGATTATAATAACAACAAATGTTCGAGCAGATTTTAATGCGGTGATTATAATAATTAAAACATTTAAGTATATTGTAGTGTATGGTTAAAATAATAATGTGTCTGCAGAGATTATAATTTAATTATAAACTACCGAAATCTAGAAAAGAGTATAATGTTTGGTTAAAATAAAAACGTGTCTACAGAGATTATATATAATTTTATTATAAACTACCGAAATCGTAGAAAAGTGGCGATTATAATAATCCAGTTAAACATATAGTAAAAATAAGTTTTTTCCTACAGATATGCACTTTTCTCCTAATAAAGGGGTGACCTAATAAATGTTGCTTTATTAGGAAGTAGACTGCTCCACGGCGCATGTCTCGTTCACTCAAACAAGCCCGGCTGTCGAACAGTCTAACCAATAAAGCAAATCAATACGGAATCACTTGGCGTTTATTGTACATAACGTTATAATCTGACGTTATGCGCGTAACGTTGCCTGACGTCATAAAAAAACAAAAACAAAACAACATGGCGGTGTCCTCGATAAGCGTAACATTCTGAGAAATAGGTAATTATAGTAAAGTATACAAAAAATGTGGATAATCTACATGATAAATAGAATATTATGTCACTGCCTTTTACTATCAAGTTTATTAGGCTCAGCACGAAAACCAAGAATGGCTCACCATTCTCATTCTAAGCCTCGCCTAATAAACTTGATAGCAAAAGAAGGCAGTGACATACTTTTCTCCATATAATCGCAGAGTCCCGTACGGATTTACATAGATAAGCAAAAACACAATTTGCTTAATGCTGTTCTTTTTAGTTTATAGTACTGATCAAACAAATTCAGGTTATACAGAAAAACTAGCAGGGTGCAGCGAGTTTATAAAAAAAATCCAGATTGCCGTATGTCCCTTTAATCCGCAACTCCAGTTTCATAGTAACAATAAGTCAACAAGTCAGTACACACTATAAACACTGATAGTACTCCATGTTAAGCAATTATGCATCAGATTAATGGCCACTGAACGATATAGTCTTTGTTAAAGATATAAGCACGTACGGCAGTTCATAGATTAAACATATATGCATGTGAAATTCATTACACAGAACTTTAAAGGGACACACGGCAATCTTGATTTCTTTTTGAAAACGCTAGTTTTTTTGCATAACTTGCATTTGTTAATTAAGAAATAATAAAAACGTACCTGTGTTTTATCGGTTAGGAGTTCGGATGCGTAGTAATTAAATCACGAGTGCGTTAGCACGAGTAATTTGCGTTAGCACGAGTGATTTAATTACTCGCATCCGAACGATGTAAATTTCTGCCTTTCAATACACTAGTACTCACGTGACAAGCAATTAAGTCATTACTTACGTCACATAGCTTGCGCTTTATGACGTCAAACGTTCTCACCTTGTTCAAGATGCTTATTAATCTTATATGTACTGATGCATATGATGGGTTTATATCGGAGGTGTGCACGGTTTGAGAGCATGGCAAGTTTGTTGTAATTAACATTTCATTAAAATTTACGCGGGGAATTAATGGAACAGCTGTATTTTATCGTAGAATAACATACAGCTCTCTTCTTTGTGTATATGAAACACTGTGGAGGTCGTGTTAGATTAATAAATGATAAATATGTACCTGTGTTTTATCGTTGAATAAAATACAGTTAGGAATTCGGATGCGTAGTAATTAAATCACGAGTGCGTTAAAATTCAGGTATGTATTTATTATTTCGATTCTAACACAACAATAACCAAATTGTTTACGCTATTGTTGGGGAACTATATATTATCTCGGAGATCAATGTAATTAGGCTGCTATGTTTACAGGCTGTTCCATTGGGCGCCCCCGTATGCAAAGTATTGCGTTTCAATACACTAGTAGTCACGTGACAAACAATTAAGTCATTGCTTACGTCATATAGCTTGCGCTGTATGACGTCAAGCGTTCTCACCTTGTTCAAGATACTTATTAATGTTATATGTACTGATGCATATGATGGGTTTTTATCGCGGGTGTTCACGGTTTGGGAGCATGGCAAGTTTGTTGTAATTAACATTTCAATTAAATTAAAGTTGAGTTTGTCTTCGTGACGTATATTTACCAAGTGACGTCATGTAACGTGGCGCTTCCAACAGATGAAATATACGCGGGGAATTAATGGAACAGCTGTATTTTATCGTAGAATAACATACAGCTGTCTCTCTTCTTTTTGTATATGAAATACTGTGGAGGTCGTGTTAGAATCATAAATATTAATTATACACGTAGTATAAAGCAAATTATTTTTTCAGAACTGTTTATAATATTGCAACAACAATAATATATCAATACTTATGATAGAATACGGACGCAAAGGTGAAATCCCGAAATTGTATTTAATTATATTAAAGCGAAAATAATACTGGATATATAAAGGGAGACGCTATTTTCAGTGCCTGATAAACATTTCAATATTTCATTGTTTCCCTTTAACCCATAGTATAGATCGATGCATAACGAAGAGCTCGAGTTAAATATATCATGTCTGTCTCGTTGATAACAGGTTTACAAATCTTATCAAGAGATGTGTTTAATGGAGATTTAAATGTCTGTCGTAAAGTAATATTAATCAAATATACATGATAATTTAATAGCTTAGGACAATTTATAAATAAATAGCCAATGTTGTAATTTAATCAAATTAATCGTATGAAGTTGCTTTGTCCAGATGCATTAAAATGTTGCATATAGTTTGTTTTAGCATTTAAACTAAACACATTTAATACACATTTTACAATAACGTTTTTAATGAACGTAGTACCTATATAGTAACATAAACAAATAATACTAAACAATAAATTGGAATATATGTCCTGTGCATAAGTTTCGAATTAGAAATGAATTTATTATATTTATAGACCAGTACACATTAAACACAATTATTTAAACAATAAATTGTAAACCAAACTAACAATAACACTAACATACCTGCTGCGATGTCGTCTAAGTTGCTGACTAATCACCCTTCATTATATGCTGCATTTAAATAGCATACTACTTTTCGATGAAGTCACATTGAGTGTATCCGGGAGCAAGTATTTACACCCATTTTGTTTTCGGTGAAGTGCCCCTTATCAAGAATATCCGGGAGCATGCACTTCACATAATCCTCTATAGTTTGAATAAGTATCATAAAGCAAAGAGTTAAGTCCACAGGATATGCCTATGACATATAAAATCAAACAAGGGTAGATATGATTGGGCACTCCAAAAGGACGTCACAAACAATTAAAGGTTGAAACAGGAGTACCGTCTTGAAACGGTCAGTGGCAACATAGATCCTTCAGGGAATTTAAACTGAATTCGGGGAATTTAAACAGGTCCAGGCCTGCACCAAACCTCACTCGTACTCTTGTCGTCATCCCTAAACAACAGGACAGTATAAATAAAAATAATGCAGCCTACATTTTTTGTGTTTGTGACGTCAGATACTTTTATTCTTTATTAGCATTGCTATTTGTGTTGTTTTGTACTTTTAGGTTTACTGTGTTTTTATAAAAGCAGCATTTCCTGTTCGACTCATCTATTTATTTTTATTTCAACTGCAAGAATAATTCAACTCAAATCTCAGCTATTTGTGCAAAGGTGAAACAAATAAACTACCACAACTTGCGCTAATTTGGTTGTCACAATTTAGAGAAACAGCACATCATAAACGAATTAAAGTGTGTTAACGGTCTGGAATATTTATTATTTTATCTTTTATCTCACTCTTACCCTATCATCATCCCTAAACAACAGGACAGTGTAAATAAAACAATCCCCTTCGAGATAACTCCTTACAATTGAAAAAGCATAGATAGATGTCATCAGAAATAATCATGTATAAAACTGAAATGAGCATCTATAAAACTGTATCGAGAATAAGTGAAACCTTTCTCAAAAGTACTCGATGTAGTCAGGGCATCAAGAGAAAAACTGTTATGGGTGCGACAAAACGGAGTGAATGACATTCATCGAACAGGTCCCGCCTTAGAGGTGTTAGGAACACTATGTCATAGTCCTCCGTCCGTCCGGTAAATCAAAGAGGACAGCCTAGTTTCAAACTGTGTAAAGGTCTACAACTAAGCATGTAGAGGTTACGACCGCAGAACACTTCGGTCGTAACCTCGGTTTATTTTATTATCCTAATGAAATTTAATAAACAAATCATGAAAAGTATCACGACCGATATTCTTCCTAAGTTTTAAATAATGTTACGAATTTACGAAAAGTTTGTAATGTTAATTAGAAATCCCACCGCTGCCACCAGTGTTACACAATTACGGAACAGTTCGTAATGTTAGAAATCCCACCGCTGCCACCAGTGTTACACAATTACGGAACAGTTCGTAATGTTAGAAATCCCACCGCTGCCACCAGTGTTATACAATTACGGAACAGTTCGTAATGTTAGAAATCCCACCGCTGCCACCAGTGTTACACAATTACGGAACAGTTCGTAATGTTAGAAATCCCACCGCTGCCACCAGTGTTACACAATTACGGAACAGTTCGTAATGTTAGAAATCCCACCGCTGCCACCAGTGTTACACAATTACGGAACAGTTCGTAATGTTAGAAATCCCACCGCTGCCACCAGTGTTACACAATTACGGAACAGTTCGTAATGTTAGAAATCCCACCGCTGCCACCAGTGTTACACAATTACGGAACAGTTCGTAATGTTAGAAATCCCACCGCTGCCACCAGTGTTACGAATTACGGAACAGTTCGTAATGTTAGAAATCCCACCGCTGCCACCAGTGTTACGAATTACGAAAAGTTCGTCAGTTAGAAATAATACTTAAATATTATTTCCACACAAATAAATGTTCCTTGTAAATGGTGTATATAAGGACGTAGTAAATATAAATAAGTCTTTCATAAAGTTGATGACTTTTATTAAACGTTTCTAATAGTTATCCATCGCTGTTCCAAATAATATGTCAGAGAAAATAATCCAAATATCAAAGTTCTTTTAAGTAAGAATAATTGCTAAAATCTCATATAGTTACACTTTAAAAGTCTCTCTCTCTCTCTCTCTCTCTCTCTCTAACTCTGCTAATTCAAAAGAAATGTACTTCAATAATTCTGACTGAAAACGATGACCAAGAACCCCAAACTGAAGAATGTAAGCCCTTTATATACTCTTCCATAAGCCATTTAGCTAAGCAAGCTAAGCCAACCAATGAACTAAATGACCGCTTTCAACAGCCAGCAAGTATGTCGCACACCCATCATCCTAACACAAATGACACGAGCTTGCTGCGTGGACAGCCAACAAGTAGGTCGCACAACATCAGCCAATACACCAAATGACATCAGCTAGCCAGCAAGTAGGTCGCACATCCATCACCCTTACACAAATGACATGAGCTTGCTGCATGGACAGCCAGCAAGTAGGTCGCACAACATCAGCCAATACACCAAATGACATCAGCTAGCCAGCAAGTAGGTCGCACACCCATCATCCTAACACTTAAATGACATGAGCTTGCTGCATGGACAGCCAGCCAGCAAGTAGGTCGCACAGCATCAGCCAAAACACCAAATGACATCAACGAGCCAGCAAGTAGGTCGCACACCCAAGCAAACGCACCAGATGACACATCAAACTTGCTGCGTGAACAGCCATTCATAACTTAATGCTAATCTAGCAGGACAATCCAAATACCTACATTATCTACCTTCACTAAAATATATGCTTTACAGCCTCTACAAGGGATTAAATGAAGTCAGATAAGTATGTGGTTATATATGTGATCAAACTAAACTACTAATTAAACCATATATATTTATATTTTAAACATGTGAGGTTATATAAGATTATCTAAAATCGTAACACTAACACATCTCAATAAAAGACGCCTTGAGATAATCCTCGTCGCAGAAGTATTTTAAGATTACCGCTGTATTTATCGAGCAAATCATTGCTAGGATAATATAACTTAGAAAAAGTCAGCTCTAGCAAAACGAATTAGTTGAGAAAATTTGGCATTTTCGGTATATTTTTATCATCTCTGTATCATAAATTTGAGTTAGTACTACTCCGTGTTCAATAATTTTAATAAACAACTCATGAACATTATCACCATCAGTAATCTTCCTAAGTTTGTAAATCATGTCTCCATAAAATACGGATATAAACGAGCATCTTTGTGTTTTACTTATATTGCCTATTAATGCTGCATTGTTGGAGATCTCTCTATTTACACTTTACCGATTTTATCGGGATGACAACAGGGTAAGTGTGAGGTTTGATGCACCCTCGCACCTGGTGTAAACCTCACCGTTCCAAGGCGGAGGCTTTATTGTGAACTATTTTGCGTTTGTTACGTCATGTTTGTTACGTCATATTACTACACTGATTATTAACTCTGCCTTTCATGTTTGTCTTTTTGTATGTTTTTGAGTTTACTGTGTGCTGTGGAAGTTGCATTTTCTGTTCGACTTTAATACCTTTATGTAACAATCGTTGTCTTAGAAGTGTTTTAAAATTGCTATTGCATTTATTGAGCAATTCAGTGTCACGATAATACAACTTAGAAAAACTCTTACGGAACTTATGGTAACGGTAACACTGTTTGAGAAGTTTTTAGCTCTACTGGCTTATGCGATGTCGAGTTGTCCGTCGTCCGTCCGTCCGTTAACTATTGTATTTTTTACGTGATAGGCACTTCATTATTAATTGGATCTTTACGAAACTTTGCAAATGTCTATATATTAATAACAGCACGGATGAGTTTGAAAGCCAGGCAGATCGGATTAGTTATAGTTATGGTCCTTGGTTTGCTGAAAAAGTCCATATTAAGCTTTGTTTACACTCTAGCACCTTCATCTTGCTTTTGATATTTACGAAACTTTGTCAGTGTATTTATATCAATAGAAGCTCGGATGACTTTGAAAACCAGCCATATCGGATGGGTAAGACTTGCTTACACTATAGCACCTTCATTTTGTACTTGATCTTTACGAAACTCTGAAAGTGTATTAATATTAACACAGGCTCGGATGAGTTCAAAATTCAGCCAGATTGGACCAACTACGCCGGAGTTATGACCCTTGTTTTTTCTAAAAAAAATGCCATTGTTTGCATTGTGGACATTCTAGGACCTTCATTTATCATTTGATCTTTACCAAAGTTACATATATTGTTTATGGCAATGAAAGCGCGAACAAGGTTAAAAACTGCCAAATATCGAATTAGGAACAGCAGAGATATAGCCCTTGTTATTCTGAAAACCCCCCACATATTCTTGCTTGTGAACACTGTTTATAAAAAAAGAGTATGATAATGGACCTTGGGAAACGAGCACGACACATACGAAATATTGCAGTATCGGTTTGATTGAGACTGTTCATGAGTGGTAGTGAAATATGCTTGCTACCGCTCACGCCCTCTAGCCCCGGGTTGAGCAGAACTCAATATTCATAAAATCAACAGTACAAGATTTTAACCATCCCGAAGATGGCATGCATATGGCGGTGGACATGGAGTTATCCTTCTTTAACGTATTCCCCATGTCGTACGGCGTATGGTCCCAGTATCTAATAAAATGAAATGCCCCGAAGAGCGAAATAAACATAATGGAATTTAGTTGGGAGCAGCGGTTATGAAGCCTGCGTATAAAAAGCAGACAACATATCCTATGATGGTTTAACAATACCCAGAGCCTTTTATCGGCCGGAGTAGTGGAACCACCGAATCAAAAATTAAGTAAGAAAACAAAAGAAATTGAAAATGTACCACCGATAACTAACTATAAGTATCGGGCTCAGCGATCTCCAAAGATCGAATGAATAACAGTACTGATTGCAAGCGCGGGGAGACGTTTTATGCCGCCACACTGCACAAGCAACGCCACTGTGCTATAAAAAGGAGTATGATAATGGACCTTTGGAAACGGGATGAGCAGAACTCAATATTCATAAAATCAACATTTTAACCATCCCGAAGATGGCATGCATATGGCGGTGGACAAGGAGTTATCCTTCATTAACGTATTCCCCATATAACTCTCTGATGAAGCCTTAAAGGCGAATGTATATATATATTCGCCTTTACGTTATATATTACGGAAACGTATACTGACCCCCTTATCTGTTTCATAAGTGATTGGTGTAACGTGTGTTATATATTGGAATGATATAATTTTACTAATATAGGACCAATAACTCGGACAATATGAAACCACTTAATTAATGACACTTTTATTAATTACTTCCACTACAGTATAATTTGTTCTTAATCAAGTTATTTTGACATAATTTGCGTTTATTTATAGATGCGTTAATTTCATTTATAGGTCAGAAAGCGAGCGCGAATGACGTTACTTAACGTGAATGACGTCACTTAAATCTCGTATTGGCAAGTTTCTTCATATTGGCCTGTATTTGTTCATATTGGCCAATTTCCGGTCAACTTGGCCGAGTTTGCGTCGTATTGTGTGTAGCGTTTCTAATAAAACACGGCTAATATAGTTTTGTTAATTAATGATACATACTTATAAATTGTTTTATTGATATAACTGATGTTAAATGAAAATATATATTTATAATATAACACTGAACATTTTGAAAATGTTTTCAAAGTGAAAACTCAAATAACTAACAATTAATGAATTATATTTACATGGAAAATATACTAAACCAAACAAGTAACGATACATGCTAACATGGTAAATTCCATTGCTCGTATTCGAGGCTATGCGTGGCAGAGATCATGAACAATATAATTAATTGTGTTAATCATATTGTTGATGACCTCTGTCACGCATAGCCTCGAATACGAGCAATGGGATTTACAATGTTATTATGGTATCGTTACTTGTTTGGTTTAGTATATATACTGTATGAACTTATTATATTCAAACTGGTACCGTTGGAGACAGGTGATTTGAATGATTTTTTTTAAATTTACAGTCGTTATTGACAAAATAATTGTCTCGTTCAGAATGAAAAATGTTGATTTATTGATTGTTATTATTGAGATATTAAAGGTATTGTCTGCTGGTGCGTTAACTGTTTGTTTCAGTATATGTAAGTATAGTTAGTTCAACACATTATATTGACAGGAAATACAAAACTCTTACATTTTTTAATCGTCTAGAACACACACACACGCACGCACACGCACACACACACACACACACACACACACACACACACACACACACACACACACACACACACACACACACACACACACACACACACACACACACACACACACACACACACACACACACACACACACACACACACACCTACGTGTATTACGTACGATTCGAGGACCTTGACGTATTCTGACGTCAGGAGGACCCATAACAAATATGCATGCTACGACGTCATTCTTTTCACTGAAGATGGTCAAAGAAATGTAATAACTAGTTTTGTTTTGTTTTTCTAATTCTTCACGATTGTTTCCTTGAATTCGCCAATTATATTTCTGCCAAGGTTTCCGAAGGTAACGAGGACCTGTCTTCACTTTCCATCTTAATGAGGACTATGCTAACACAGTCCATGTATGCCATCGTAACAGGGACATTGAAGGATGCACAATGACAATGCTTTCTATTTTACCGAGGACCTGTCTTCACTTTCCATCTTAATGAGGACTATGCTAACACAGTCCATGTTTGCCAACATAACAGGGACATTGAAGGATGCACAATGACAATGTTTTCTATTTTACCGAGGACCTGTCTTCACTTTCCATCTTAATGAGGACTATGCTAACACAGTCCATGTTTGCCATCGTAACAGGGACATTGAAGGATGCACAATGACAATGTTTTCTATTTTACCGAGGACCTGTCTTCACTTTCCATCTTAATGAGGACTATGCTAACACAGTCCATGTTTGCCATCGTAACGGGACATTGAAGGATGCACAATGACAATGTTTTCTATTTTACCGAGGACATAATTGGTGTCGCACAGGAGTAAATGACGTCAGTTGCATGGTACATTTTTGTATAAGATTTTGGTTTTGGATACAACATACTTTTCAACATTGTTTCAGCATAATGCCATAATTCTTTATCATTTCCGGGACATTGTCCCAAATTGTTCGGGATTGTTCAAGAAGAGAGGTATACTCTAGATTACGTGTCTGTCTCGGTGGTTCATGAAGGTTTTTGGTTTGATCTCCACTCTGACATTACACAAACGGCTGTCCCGGCAGGACACTATGTAACATTGCCATTTTCCAGAGCAATTCGCAGACTAGGCAAGCGCAGTTGGTAGGGCGCTAGACACAGATCGTCGTGGCTTCGAGCCCATCAGCGACCGGCAACGGACTTTGCAGTGAGTTGACCAAAGGCGTGTCCTGAAGTCACTTGGCTCCCACTTCCGATGCAAGTGGCAAAGCTGTCTGTCGCTTGCGTATATCCGAGGAAAGCAATGGTTACGGCACCCAGGTCGATCCTTAAAGACTGGCCACCTTTGAAATGGCCTAAAAAGTGCCGATAATGGCGTTAAACTACATACAAACAAACAAACCAGAGACATTCAATTCCATAACATAATCGAACATGGAGAGGGTATGAATAGAACAGAATAATAAAGAATAGATGAGAATAAATTCTATTTTCCAATCATATGCAAAATAGTGACAAATGGATTAAAAGTTAATCCAAGGAAAACAAATTGTCATATTAAACAAATCGGGAAAAAGATCAACACAACTTGTACATATAAGGGGAGAAATCCACTATGCTACAGAGTATAAATATTTGGATATGATCTTTACTTCATTTGTCAAATGATGTATCCAAAAGGGCACTTAAAGCCAATTCTAAATTTAATACATGTTTTGGAGAACTGGATTGCAAAGTAAATACCATGCTTCATTTATTTGATCATACAATTAAACCTATACCTACGTATGGAAGTGAACTATTGGGTACTATTGACCACAAGCAAACAAAAGATCCAAAAAGGCATCTATATTTTATTCACAATATTGAATAAAATACCATGTGAAAAAATCAAGGAAGGTTTTTGAAATATGTCCTGTGTGATCACAAACATGCTACTTATAGTGCTGCTGTGGTAGAATTAGGCAGATACCCTATATATAATATTTATTGATATATCGTGTAATAGAGCGAATAGTGTTATACTGTATGCTATGAATCTGAGAGGAAATGTTTATTCGATCAAATATCTAATTTATGCAACAATTTCCAATATCTTACCCCTCAGCAACAGTTTTATGGTTATTTAGTAATGAAGATGCAAACATGATTATTCCAGTAGCAGAATATAATATACAAAATGGCATGGCCTATATGAATTACGACTGCTATTGGCTAGCAGTATTATGCCCGCTTTGACCAAATTAAAAAACACAAGAAAATGCTGGTTCAAAAGACTTGTAGCTGAATTGCTACAGGTTTTAATATTATTTACTACATTATTGTTTAGACTAGTAATACTGAGGTCAAAACGTCTTGACCTACAATTATTAAGACTAACACATAAAATGTATTTCTGATCCAAACGGTCGTTATATTTTGCTAAATATCACACTTGAGTTGATAACTTATACCTTAATCAATATTTATGCAAACAATAATCTTAAAGAACGAAACAAATTGTTCAACACAATAAACATATTAATCAACAATAATGCACAGGGTGCGTTAATAATAGGAGGTGATATGAATGACACACTGACAAACAATGACAGACAGTCAATACATGATATAAAAAAATCTGTAAAAACAGTAAAATCATTAACATATTTAATAAAGAATAAACAACTATGTGACATATGGAGAGAATTTAACCCGGAAAAACAACAATATACATGGAAAAGAACATCGAATTCAGAAAAAAGCAGGATAGATTTTTGGCTAATCAACTATTCTATGGTGCCCTTAATACTCAATTCAGATATTAGACCAGCATGTATAAAATACACCGATCACTTAGCAATATTTTTAAAACTTGCAAACCAATCACAGCGTGGACCGGGATATTGGAAATTTAACAATTCATACTTAACTGAAACCGAATATACTGAATTCATGACTGATTCTTTAAAAACATTATTATTAAAAAACAATAAATCAGGTTTGCAAGCACAATGGGAATTATTAAAAATAGATATAAGAGAAGAGTCTATGGACAAATAAATAGCAAAGTTAGAAAGAATAAAATACAAACGCTTGAAGATGAATATAAACTTTTATCTCAAACAAGTAAAAATGAAAAAAAAATTCAAAATATTGAAATCGAATTAATGCATCTTTACCAAGTTAAAGCAGAAGGTGTACACATTAGATCAAGGATAGAACATATAGAACAAGGTGAAAAAAATACAAAATATTTTCTAAATCTCGAAAAAGCAAGACAAAAAAACAAAACTTTAAATAAGGTTGAAAGTAATGGAAAATCTTATACAGATATACATGACATTCTTGAAGAAGAAGTTAAATTCTATGATAATTTATATCATTCAGATAAAGCAGAAATTACAAAAATTAAAGATTATATATCACAGACTCAGCATGATGTCAAACTCTCTGACGCTGATGCAAATTCATGTGAAGGACACTTTACACGTTTCGAATGTAATCAGGCAATCAAGGAAATGAAATGTAATAAAAGTCCTGGACTGGACGGCTTAACCATCGAATTTTACAGTCATTTTTGGGATATACTGGGTCCTGTGTTGACCAGCGTACTCAATGAAGGATATAACAATTCAGAGTTGACATACACACAAAGAACAGGAGTGTTATCATTACTATACAAAAAAGGAAATCCAACATGTCTCGAAAACTGGCGACCTATATCTTTACTGAATGTTGATTATAAAATAGCAGCCAGAGTACTAGCTAATAGGTTGCAAAAGGTTATTCACAAAATAATTAATATGGATCAACAAGGATACATCAAAAACAGATTTATTGGTTATAACATTAGACAAACTCAGGATATTATTGATTATGCTGAACTTTTACAAATAGATGGAGCCATAGTTTTCCTAGATTTCAGGAAAGCTTTTGACACATTAGAATGGAATTTTTTATACGAGTCTTTGAATTTCTTTGGTTTTAAAGATAGTCTCATCAGATGGGTAAAAACACTCTATTCAAACTGCCAATCTTGTATCATAAACAATGGTTGGAGGTCGAAAACGTTCAAACCTCAAAGAGGTGTCAGACAGGGTTGTCCGGCATCTTCTCTGCTATACATCATCGCAGCCGAAATCATGGCTCTAAAGATACGAAGCTCCAAGTTAATACACGGTATACATATAAAGCATTCCAATGAAGAATTAGGAATTTCGCAATTAGCGGATGATACTACCTTATTTTTAAAAGGTGCAAATGACGTACAAAACGCATTAAACATTGTGACACTATTTGGGAAACACTCTGGACTTAAGTTAAATTCTAACAAAACTGAAGCAATGTGGATTGGAAAGCTAGCATTAAACCACAACAAACCTGGTAATATAGCTTGGCGATCTAGCCCAATCAAAGCACTTGGTGCTTACTTCGGAACAAATGTAGATGAATGCAATGAATTAAACTGGAATAATAAATTAAAACAGTGTAACAGTATTATTGAAAACTGGAACAAACACAAATTAACATTTTATGGCAAAATTCAAGTAATAAATAGCATAATAATTCCAAAATTTGTTTTTCTATTCCAGTCATTATTAGTCCCAAAAAAGCAAATTGTAGAAATAAACAAATTAATTTTTAAATTTCTTTGGAACAACAAAAGAGAAAAAATTAAAAGATCAGTAATTACAGGACCGAAATCCAAAGGTGGACTTGGAATGATTGACCTAGATGCCTTCATCACTTCTCTAAAACTAAAATGGATAAAATCCTTAATCGAAAAGCAAAATGATAAAGCCCATTGGCAAATAATCCCAAAATATTTCTTAAATAGATATGGAAACAATTACTTGATATTTCACATGAATCTAGATTCTATACGCAGTATTGATACATCACACATAAGTGACTACTACAAAAATTTACTTGAAATTTGGATTAAAGCAAAAAATAACGATGAAATAAATCTAAAAACTTGTGACGATATCAGAAAACAGCTCATTTGGGGAAATAAATTCATCAAACACAATCGTAAATGTATAATATTCAAGAACTGGGTAAATTCCAACATACTGTTTATTAATGATATAATAAACAAAAATGGTTATGTCTGTGAGGAAACAATTTACAATAAATTGAATTTGAAGATAAATTGGATAGCCGAAACGCATACGTTAAAGCAATGTATCCCAAAGGCATGGTTAAACATACTCACATCGGAAAGATCAATAAAAACAAAAGTCAAAACCAAACTGGAAACTACAATATTCAACACGCAATTCAATTCGATAAAAAACAAAGAAGTATATCAGATTATTGTAAATAAAAAGTTCGATGAACCATACAATCATAAATATTGGAATGAACTACTTCATCACAAAGCCAACTGGTCGACTATATATGAATTCATTAACAATATATACGACAACAGAATAAAACAATTCAAATACCGACTAATACATAAAATCTTCACATCAAGAGAAACACGTTTCAAGTGGAAAATGATAGATTCTCCTAACTGTCACGTGTGTAATATACCTGAAACATACAAACATGTCTTTGTACATTGTCCATTAGTTGCAGACAGCTGGTCACAATTACATAAACTGTTGGCAATATGTCGAATAGACAAAAACATATGTTCAATGCAAACAGTAATCGAAGGGTATAAACTATGCCAGACTAAATATCATCAACTTAACATCATACTGTCACTATTTTGTTTTTGTATATACAAAGCCTATTTCCTTAGTGAAAACAGAACAAAATTCTACAATATATTTTTACTGTTCAAACAAGAGTTCTCCTATCTTTGGAAGATAGCAAACAGGAAAAGTACAGTTGACGCCATGGTTAAACAATTTCACGACAATCTTTAATAATATTAAGCAAAACATTTTTCATGTTAAAATTAAAATGGCGTTAAAAATCAACATAACATAACATAATCAAACTTACTCATAAGAGACACACATATACACAAACATTCGAACGCACGCATGCCACACTCGATCACTTCATCATTCTAGCGATTTTTTCGTTTTCGTTATGTACTAGATTGATAATACAGTGAGGATTCTTTATACCTTCAAACACTGCAACAGTAGTATTTTATTTGCTTTCTAATAATTGGAATTGTTTCTTACAATATCCTGTATTTTCTCTTTCTTTAAAATTTTGTTTACAGTTGCTGTAAGTTGTGTTATCTATGTAAAAAAAAAAATGTATGAAAAAAAATAAATAAACGGGCTGTCAAGTGACAGTTGAAAAAAAAAAAAAAAAAAAAAAAAAAAGACTAACACAAGAAAAATTTGATTAAAAAGACAAGTAATTGTATCATGAAAAAATCACCTTCACTTCAACATAACAATAGTTTACAACAGTAAACTATTAAACTATACATTTTGGTTGAAATCATGTCATCAAATATTGACAAGGATTTTATCATAACAATAATTATATCCTCGGTAGCATGTTTTCCTTCGGAAAATCTGGTTAACTTTAGTTATAATTTAAAGAAAAATTTATCAAGAACTGCCAATTTAAAATGTTCACCATAAAATGATTTCAACTTTTCTAACAAGAATGAAATAAATGCGTTGTCTCGTTTCACCCTTATGCATTTGAAGTCACTGATCGTGTAGACGCTAAAGTCGCTGAAACTTGACTCGGTACGAGCGGGTCCTGACTTTGGGATTTTTCCACACAAACGGCGCGAGTACTGGTTAAGTCTCCAGGAAGCAGACATCGAGAGTGATTAATCTAAGCCAAAGGCTTTTTTTCGCAATCGATGTAAAATAAATAGGTTTAAACTAAAACAAACCTTCACACATTGATTGTTTAATTTGTTTGGATTTAACGCCGTTTCCAACAATTGTTAAAGTCATAGCACTGCGGCCAGTTCACCTAGTCATAGTCCTAGTCAATGGTCCATTTTGTCAAACTGTTTTTAACCATTTATAAATGGTCAAACTTTAAAGTTTAATAATTATTTACTTTCCTTTTGCATAAGTGTTTTCAAATGTGTGTGCTACAGGTTTGCTGCATGTGGAAAAGGATTACCTATGTGTGATCGTGTAATTCACCTATTAGTGGAGTTATTCTATCTCACCTGTCCTAACCTATATTATTGTAAAACACATTATTTCATATTGTGTTTCGAAAGGATTGTAAAATGGACTTTGCAAATGAACAGATGTTCAGATTCATCACACAATAAAAGCGTTAAAGAAGTAACGAAAATGTCAATATGTTTCGACGTGTTTGATCAGTTTTATACTTTCTGCGTCTAATTTCCAAAAGTATCTAGGTTCTTCCCTTTTCAAATTCGGGTGACTCCATTTTCCACTTATTAAGAGTTTTGCAATATTTTGATAACTAAAAGACCAACAATGCTGATTTCATGTGAGATAGCTGTCTAACCCGAATATGTAATCTTTGCAAATACCTCAATATTATTATTGGGTTGAAAGAGTTTTAAAACACTTCTCAAATACATAACATTTGCAGCAGACAATTCTAAAATATATAGGACACATTTTGGAAATTATCCGTAAATAGAATCCATAGATATTAAATTTGGTGGAGAAGCATTGTGTCAAAAGGAAAAATAGAGCAAATTCATCTTCTGAAACAACGTGCTTAATGTCGTCTTCTGCTAATGCGCTAAATACGCTTGTAAGAAGGCTATGTGAGTACACCCAGCCGGAGCAGTAAATCAATCAGTTTCTTGTGAGTTGGAACACCAATGGAAAACATTCCTATCGAAACGTAAGTTGTGACAACGGCAGAACATGGTTCCGAATCGTCCAAACAAATGTATCTCGACCGTATAAACGTATCAAACTTTAGAATCGCTTCAACTGAATTTGAACTTCCTCACTTAATTTAAATATTTAAGGTGGAAGGAATCGCACGATAAATGTACCAATAGGTGGCAATTGTAAGTTTGAACTTGTCGAAAATGAATCCGATATCTTGTTAATCTGTTTGAAAATGTCCGAATTGATATCGATATATTTATCATGCAAATAGCATGATAATCTAAAAAAAAACCTGTTCAAATGTCAAAGTTTCAAAGAGCAGTAGACATCTTCACATGTATTCTTGTGTACACATAATGAGTTTTGCATACACTATATATCTTAGCCAGCGCTGAATGGCATTGCTTAACATGTATGTGACGTACTTAAATATATATTTATATCAAATACGCTCTTGATTATATTGTGAGAAAGGAAAGTTTCTCTCCGAGAGATACATTTACTGTTCCCAGAACGTATTCAGCGTTATCCTAACGCTTATATGTTCCAATATAGACTTTATAATTACTGCTTCAAAATGTTATCTCTTCTTTGTTCGCTCATTCTTGAGATTCGGAACAGTTTATCAGGGGACTATTGAGCGTAAATATATAGATGCGAAATGCAAATTAAAGAAAGAAATTGTATGTATAAATATTAAATTAAAAACATTTTTTTATTATTATTTGTGGACGGTTATACGTGGGGATCTTCATGAAATACATTGTCTGTTATTATCAGCTGTGTTTGTTTTACACTTGCTATAACACTTGAAGAAGAATGCATTTTATTGTATTAAAATAATATGAGGAAACTCCGTTTTATACGTAAATAGTCATATTAAAACAGTAGAAAAGGAAACTGCAACTGGTATAAAATTTGCTCCAATACATGCCGATGTGTTGCTTTGAGACTTTAGAGGGAACAAACCAAATTCATATATTTCAAATTAAAAATGCCTATGGTTAACAAAGAGCGAAATACATTAATGTAAGTAATCCAGGGTGAGGTTGTATACATTAAACATATAAAAGTTTTCAATGGAATAAGATTCATAGCTCCATATTTAACAAAACGTACAAAGTCAAATGGCAATATCAATAAACCATATGTGTTATTATCGATGGCCTATAAAAGTATTCACTTTTCATCCGTAGAGTTTTTTTACAAAGAATACTCCCTTTCCAATACAATTTGATTGATAATAGAAGATTTCATCTACATTCTAAAGTTTGCTTCCATATACGCATCGACCAGACACTTTATTAATATATTTTTTTAATTTAACTTTTCTCACATTCACATATCTTATTCGAATCAATGTTACTTTGTAAGTGTCTTTACACATAGAACACTAACACGTTCAAGAAGACAATATTAACTAGGTAGAAAAGTTAAATGACAATGTAGAGGTATGACTTACCTAAGAGTCTTGTAGTTTGTAAATAAACTATTCAATTCTATTAGTGAGCGCCTGCTTTCACGATAATATCTGAGACACGTTAGAACACTGTAATAGTCCAAATCGTAATAACGCCGGTCCCTACCAACTGTGTTGCTCTCAATACACATCAATCACAATCACGTGGTTACATCCTTATAAGGTAAAGCGAATACACCCACCGCCCTCCGCCCCCGGTACATTGAAACCGTGATATAAATAGATATAACCCGAAATATTGTACTGACACGATGAATAGTCGTCTGCTCTACTCTAAACCTGAATAAAAACTACGATATAATTAAACTTTACGAAAAACCTAGTATAAGTTATTTTGTATCGTCTGTTCTGAAACAAATACATAAATAATAGTCTTGCAGAATGTTTACAGTATGATTTAAATATGACATATTGAAAAATCATTCCTTTTCCCCTATACCCTTTTTCAATTAGCATCTACTGCTGGAACGCCACAATTATGTTATGTCTGAAAAAGGTTACAACCCAAACCTTCTCATTAAGGATTCGGTTACATGAAAATACACAATCAATACAAGCTGATGACCAAGTACCGTTTGTTCAATTACGTGCGTGCTATATCAAGTTAGGAAACTCACTTTCTAAACAATTTGTCCTTTGCACATATTTTCATTCAAAACCATATCTGCTGCAGAAGCGACAAACGATGTTTGTATCCAAGAAAGTTATAATTATTAAACACTCCTAATGAATTTGGGCTTAACATTAGCAATGTCACAATACAGTTCCAATCTGAATTCATGTTCTTTCAAGTTTTATCTTCGTTTTGATTAAATCAAAAGTATTTCCATTGCGCTAGACATATTATGAAAAATATAGCTCTGGCTTAAATTTATTGTGTTGTAATAACGCTGATTTCACTACAGGACTACCTTTAAAAATGTGTTTCTACAATAGATCTCCATTACTGAACACAATTTCGTGTTCAGACAGATGTCTTGATCGTTGTAAATGTATGTGATGTCAATGAACGTGAACATATATGCGTGGACTATTCATTTCTAGCTAAAGAACTGAAAATGCCGACAGCAAGGTGCTAACTGCAGAATACATTTGGATATGTAACTGCCGATCCAAAAGAAAACTTTATAATTTTCCATTGCTTAATATACTTAAGTTTGACACAACTAATCCTCTTAATTATGCGCATCTGCTATCTTGGTTGGTCTTTCCTGTTGAGCACACCTACTTGTTTAAAATGGATTTCAGTCGTTATTCTTTTTATGTAATTAACAGATAAACATGTCATATCAAAATCAAATGAAAGTCTATGCCTTTACAATGAGTCATAAATCGAGAGACCGATTCCAATATCACAACAGAAATAAATCCCTTTGTATTCTACATTTTCTACGGCTTGATATAACTTAAATAATGTAAAAAGCAACGTAAAACATCCTGCAAACAAACTAATCATTTTCTAAAGGGCTTTCGCAGAGCATAGGTGAAACTTTAAATGCAATGCCTTTAAATTTTGAGCTACTTGTTTGCACAGGTGGCTTAGTTGAGTAATAATTTGTAGGTAAGTCAAAGTAGGCCGCTTGACCAACCCGACCTCACACAACTCCAAAAAGAAGTTGTATTTAGTTTACATATATACACGCAAACCGAATTTTACGTGTCTTTTGGTGCCTGTATTGATTAATAGACTAATTTATTAGTTCCTTGGCTAGTGGTGCAGGTTAGTCATAATAGGTGTATTTACCCTAAGCCCGCTCATTTTAATTTATAAATTAATTGGGAATCTGTGTAGACTAAGGGTGACAAGGAAATACATTGCGAGGTGAAGTTTCGACTTTCATATGAAGTAAATACTATTTAATATAACAATCAATAAATAAAAGGTAAATATTAATTGATAAATCTTTATCAAGTCAATGTCGAACTTGTTTTAGCATGACTTGGCATTTCTAATAAAAATGAGGCTATAAGGAAGATAATTAAATTAGATTAGGAGTCTAAAATCGACAACCTCAGCTCTATGAGCGACATTGTAGAGGGGCATTCTAAACGTAATAACATGAAAATCAGGGGTATTTGTAGTTGTCTAAACAAACATTGGAGAAAAACGGATGACAAGGTTAGACACTGTATCAAACAAAACAAACTTGAATTTGCCAAGTCTAGAAAAGATAGACATTGAGAGAACACATTGCGTGAAAACAACGTAACGTGTACAATTGTGGTAAAAAGTCTTTAGATTTAAGGACATTATAAAACTGGTCCCTCGTATAGTAAGCAATCAATAAACACGATTTAACCATTTATACATGTAGACGCATTTAAAGTTCAACACATCTGCTGCAGCCCCCTTTAATAATAACGCATCACTCATAATGGCTAGCAATCTCTCTGTTGTCACATTGTTTTCGACTCTTTTCAATAATACAATGATCTATTACATATGGGAAAGTGTTAGAAATTCATTTGTGGAAGTAAATAATGCATATTAATGTTGCAAATTGGCTTCATATACGTCCTTGCCTACTTGCTTGTTATGGACATATATTAAGTATAACGTTGCAAATTGTATACATATACGGGCTTGCCTATTTGCTTGTTATGGACATACATTAGGTATAATGTTGCAAATTGTCTTCATATACGTGCTTGCCAACTTGCTTGTTATTAATATATATTAAGTATAATGTTGCAAATTGTCTTCATATACGTTCTTGCCTACCTGCTTGTTATGGACATATATTAAGTATAATGTTGCAAATTGTCTTCATATAAGTGCTTGCCTACTGGCTTGTTATGGACATATATTAAGTATAATGTAGCAAAGTGTCTTCATATACGTGCTTGCCTACATGCTTGTTATTAACATATATTAAGTATAACGTTGCAAATTGTCACCATATACGTGCTTGCCTTCCTGCTTGTTATTAACATATATTAAGTATTACGTTGCACGTTGTCTTCATATACGTCCTTGCCTACTTGCTTGTTATGGACATATATTAAGTATAATGTTGCAAATTGTCTTCATATACGTTCTTGCCTACCTGCTTGTTATGGACATATATTAAGTATAATGTTGCAAATTGTCTTCATATACGTTCTTACCTACTTGCTTGTTATGGACATACATTAGGTATAATGTTGCAAATTGTCTTCATATATGTGCTTGCCTACTTGCTTGTTATGGACATACATTAGGTATAATGTTGCAAATTGTCTTCATATACGTGCTTGCCTACTGGCTTGTTATGGACATATATTAAGTATAATGTGGCAAAGTGTCTTCATATACGTGCTTGCCTACTTGCTTGTTATTAACATATATTAAGTATAACGTTGCAAATTGTCACCATATACGTGCTTGCCTTCTTGCATGGTTATGGACATATATTAAGTATTATGTTGCACGTTGTCTTCATATACGTCCTTGCCTACTTGCTAGTTATGGACATATATTAAGTATAATGTGGCAAACTGTCTTCATAAATGTGCTTGTCTACTTGCTTGTTATTAACATATATTAAGTATAATGTTGCAAATTGTCACCATATACGTGCTTGCCAACTTGCTTGTTATATACATATATTAAGTATAATGTTGCAAACGTGCTTGTCTACTTGCTTGTTATGGACATATATTAAGTATAATGTTGCAAATTGTCACCATATACGTGCTTGTCTACTTGCTTGTTATTAACATATATTATTTATAATGTTGCAAATTGTCACCATATACGTGCTTGTCTACTTGCTTGTTATTAACATATATTAATTATAATGTTGCAAATTGTCACCATATACGTGCTTGTCTACTTGCTTGTTATTAACATATATTAAGTATAATGTTGCAAATTGTCTTCATATACGTGCTTGCCTACTTGCTTGTTATGAACATATATTAAGTATAATGTTGCAAATTATCTTCATATACGTGCTTGCCTACTTGCTTGTTATGGACATATATTAAGTATAACGTTACTCACCACGTTAACAGACTAACATTGTAACGTGTAGATTGTAGTTATGGTAAATAACTGACCGTTGAGAGGTACTCACTCACGCCTTAACGATGCTATTCGAATACCCATGACTACGTAAACGTATACAACGCTTTGTCTATTAAGTTTCAGAGATAAGCTGTTACAGACACTAATTGAACTTGCAAACAGTTTAAGTGAGACACTTAAACGCAATTTTCCCCCAGCTCTATTGTAATTAGTAATCGGTTAGTTTTTAGCTTACCAGGGCACGAAATGCTCAAGGTGGGCTATTGTGAACGCCTGTTGTCCGTTGTCCGTCGTCAACATTTGCTTGTTAACTCACTATTGGCAACATTTCGTTCATTATGACAGTTTATCAGACATTATCATCAACAATTATTTAAGGGAAATCTTGTTAACACTCTAAAAGCCACCTTTTAAACTTGAGCATGTTGAAACTTTGTCAAAATGTAAGGCTTGGTGATATCTAGGCCTTGTTTAATTATGGGTTATGCCCGATCAAAAACTATGCCATTAGACCAAGTTTAAGGAAAATCTGATGAACACTATGAAAGCAACACTGTTGGATTCAGCATATTGAATCTTTGTCAGAATATTTGTCTTGAAGATATCTAGGCTAACTTGTGGGTTTGGTCAGGTCAAAAACTGGGTCACGAGGCCATTTTATATAATAATCATCTAAACACTATAGGGATTGCATTTTTGACTTGGGCAGCTTGAACCTTTGACAAAAAGTTAGTCTTGATGATATTGCCATTGGTGCTGAAAGAGGTCTTAAAAAGCCCATTCTCAGGTGAGCGATCCAGGATCTCATGGCCCCCTTATTATAAAAGCTAACAGTTTTACTTAAAATATTCACATGAAACTTGGTACAGCGTACATGTTTATGCACTGGACGCCATCGGTACATTAATATGTGTTGATATTGTTTTGGGCATATAATAATCTTGTTTACCATAGTAAATGTTTATGTATTGGATACCATTGGTAAATAAGTATGTGCTCATAATATGTGTAACGGAACACCTCTTAATGTATAAAATATTGACATGATTTTGGTTTAGAATCGTTTATGTATATTGATTGGAGACGATTGATACAAATTATGACTTGTTGATATCGTGTGTGACAGAACACCTTATACACCTTATACATGCTTAGAATAACTATAAACTAACACAATACGTCCGAATTGTGAACATTATTTTACAACATGCATGCTTGGAATAACTATAAACTAACACAATACGCCCGAATTGTGAACATTATTTTACAACATGCATGCTTGGAATAACTATATACTAACACAATACAGACGTTTTGTGTACAATCTTTTACAACATGCAAGCTTGGAATAACTTAAAACTAACACAATACGTACGTATTGTGTACAATTCTTTACAACATGCAAGCTCGGAATATCTATATACTAACACAATACGTCCGTAGTGTGTACAATTCATAAATCATGCACGGTTGGAACACCTTACACATAGGCCATAGTGTGTAGAACATTTTACAACATGCGAGCTCGCAATAAATATATACTAACACAATACGTCCGTAGTGTGTACAATTCATAAATCATGCAACGTTGGCACACCTTACACATAGTCCTACATAGTGTGTAGAACATTTTACAACATGCACGCTCGGAATAACTATGTACTAACATAATACGTCAGTATTGTGTACAATTATCACCATCATGCGAGGTGGAATACCTTACATATACCGTCCAAAGTGTGTAAATCAATTTACAACATTATCATGCATGGTGGGAATAACTTACACATACAGTTCATAATGTGTACAACATTTTACAACATCTATGCTTGGAATGACTATATACTGACATATTACGTCCGTATGGAGTACACTATTAACAACATGCACGCTCGGAATATCTATAAACTTACAGCATACGTCCGTATTGTGTACATTTCATTACATCATAAAAGGTTGGAATAACTTAAACATATCGTTCAAAGATGTACAACCTTTCACAACATGCATTCGCGGTATAACTATATACTAACAGAATACATCCGTATTGTGTACATTACTTAACATCATCCAAGGTTGGAATAACTATATACTAACAGAATACGTCCGTATTGTGTACATTTCATTACATCATAACAGGTTGGAATAACTGTATACTAACACAATACGTCCGTATTGTGTACATTTCTTAACATCATGCAAGATTGGAATATAAATATACTAACCGAATACGTCCGTATTGTGTACATTTCTTAACATCATGCAAGGTTGGAATAACTATATACTAACACAATACGTCCGTATTGTGTACATTTCTTAACATCTTGTAAGGTTGGTATAACTATATACTAACATAATACGTTTGTATTGTGTACATTTCTTAACATCATGCAAGGTTGGAATAACTATATACTAACATAATACGTACGTATTGTGTACATTTCTTAACATCAGGCAAGGTTGGAATAACTATATACTAACAGAATACGTCCGTATTGTGTACATTTCTTAACAACATGCACGCTCGGAATAACTACATACTAACACAATACGTCCGTATTGTGTACATTTCTTTTCATCATGCAAGCTTTGAATATCTATATACTAACAGAATACGTCCGTATTGTGTACATTTATTAACATCATGCAAGGTTGAAATAACTATATACTAACACAATACGTCCGTATTGTGTACATTTCTTAACATCATGAACGATTGGAATATCCATATACTAACAGAATACGTCCGTATTGTGTACATTTTTTAACATCATGCAAGGTTGGAGTAACTATATACTAACAGAATACGTCCGTATTGTGTACATTTCTTAACATCATGCAAGGTTGGAATAACTATATACTTACAGAATACGTCCGTATTGTGTACAATTCTTTACATCATGCACGCTCGGAATAACTATGTACTAACAGAATACGTCCGTATTGTGTACATTTCTTAACATCATGTAATATCGGAATAACTATATACTAACAGAATACATCCGTATTGTGTACAATTATTTACAGCATGCAAGGTAGGAATAACTATACAATAACACAATACGTCCGTAAGATGTACAATTATTTACAGCATGCAAGGTAAGAATAACTATATATACTAACAGAATACGTCCGTATTGTGTACATGTTTTAACATCATGCAAGGTTGGAATAACTATATACTAACATAATACGTTTGTATTGTGTACATTTCTTAACACCATGCACGATTGGAATAACTATATACTAACACAATACGTCCGTATTGTGTACAGTTCTTTACATCCCGACGCTCGGAATAACTATATACTAACAGAATACGTTTATATTGTGTACATTTCTTAACATCATGCAAGGTTGGAATAAATACGAGTATATACTTACACAATACATCCGTATTGTGTATAATTATTTACATCATGCACGCTCGGAATAACTATATACTAACAGAATGCGTTTGTATTGTGTACATTTTTTAACATCGTGCAAGGTTGGAATAACTATATACTTACATAATAGGCCGTATTGTGTACAATTCATTACATTATGCAAGGCTGGAATACCTTACAAATACCGTTCAAAGTGTGTACAACATTTTCCAAAAAGCATTTTCGGTATAACTATATACTAACAGAATACGTCCTTATTATGTACAATTATTTACAGCATGCAAGGTAGGAATAACTATATACTAACATAATAGGCCGTATTGTGTACAATTCATTATATTATGCAAGGTTGGAATAACTACTATATACTTACAGAATGCGTCCTTATTATGTACAATTGTTTACAGAACGAAGGGTAGGAATAACTATATACTAACACAATACGTCCTTATAATGAACAATTATTTACAGCATGCAAAGTAGGAATAACTATTCACTAACACAATACGTCCGTATTATGTACACTTATTTACAGCATGCAAGGTAGGAATAACCAATACTAACACAATACGTCCGTATTATGTACAATTATGTACAGCATGCAAGGTAGGAATAACTATACACTAACACAATACGTCCGTATAATGTACAATTATTTACAGCATGCAAGGTAGGAATAACTATACAATAACACAATACGTCCGTAAGATGTACAATTATTTACAGCATGCAAGGTAAGAATAACTATATACTAACATAATACGTCCGTATTGTGTACATTATTTAACATCATGCAAGGTTGGAATAACTATATACTAACATAATACGTCCGTATTGTGTACATTTCTTAACATCATGCAAGGATGGAATAACTATAAACTAACAGAATACGTCCGTATTGTGTACAATTCTTTACATCATGCACGCTCGGAATAACTATATACTAACAGAATACGTCCGTATTGTGTACATTACTTAACATCATGCAAGGAAGAATAACTATATACTAAACAATACGTCCGTATTATGTACAATTCTTTACAACATACACGCTCGGAACAACTATATACTAACACAATACGTCCGTAGTGTGCACAGTTCTTCTCACCATTCATGGTGGGAATTATTTACAACTACCGTGCATAGTATGTCCATCAATTTACAACATGCATGCTTGAAATAACTAAATACAAACAAAATACGTCCGTAGTGTGAGCAATTGTTCACAACATGCATGCTGGGAATAATTGACACATACCATGCATAGTGTGTACAACATTTACAACATGAATAATTGGAATAACTGTCGCATGACGTGCGTATTGTGTACAAGATTTACAACATGAATACTTGGAATAACCGTCGCATGACGTGCGTAATGTGTACAACATTTACAACATGAATAATTGGAATAACTGTCGCATGACGTGCGTAATGTGTACAACATTTACAACATGAATAATTGGATTAACTGTCGCATGACGTGCGTATTGTGTACAACATTTACAACATGAATAATTGGAATAACTGTCGCATGACGTGCGTAATGTGGACAACATTTACAACATGAATAATTGGAATAACTGTCGCATGACGTGCGAAATGTGTACAACATTTACAACATGAATACTTGGAATAACTGTCGCATGACGTGCGTAATGTGGACAACATTTACAACATGAATAATTGGAACAACTGTCGCATGACCTGCGTATTGTGTACAACATTTACAACATGAATAATTGGAATAACTGTCGCATGACGTGCGTATTGTGTACAACATTTACAGAATGAATAATAGGAATAACTGTCGCATGACGTGCGTAATGTGGACAGCATTTACAACATGGATAAATGGAATAACTGTCGCATGACGTGCGTAATGTGTACAACATTTGCAACATGAATAATTGGAATAACTGTCGCATGATGTGCGTAATGTGGACAACATTTACAACATGAATAATTGGAATAACTGTCGCATGACGTGCGTAATGTATACAACATTTACAACATGAATACTTGGAATAACTGTCGCATGACGTGCGTATTGTGTACAACATTTACAACATGAATAATTGGAATAACTGTCGCATGACGTGCGTAATGTGGACAACATTTACAACATGAATAATTGGAATAACTGTCGCATGAAGTGCGTAATGTGTACAACATTTACAACATGAATACTTGGAATAACCGTCGCATGACGTGCGTAATGTGTACAACATTTACAACATGAATAATTGGAATAACCGTCGCATGACGTGCGTAATGTGTACAACATTTACAACATGAATAATTGGAATAACTGTCGCATGACGTGCGTATTGTGTACAACATTTACAACATGAATAATTGGAATAACTGTCGCATGACGTGCATAATGTGGACAGCATTTACAACATGGATAAATGGAATAACGGTCGCATGACGTGCAAAATGTATACAACATTTGCAACATGAATAATTGGAATGACTGTCGCATGTCCTGCATATTGTGTACAACATTTACAACATGAATAATTGGAATAACTGTCGCATGACGTGCGTATTGTGTACAACATTTACAACATGAATAATTGGAATAACTGTCGCATGACGTTAGTAATGTGGACAGCATTTACAACATGGATAAATGGAATAACTGTCGCATGACGTGCGAAATGTGTACAACATTTACAACATGAATAATTGGAATGAATGTCGCATGACGTGCGTAATGTGGACAACATTTGCAACATGAATAATTGGAATAACTGTCGCATGACGTGCAAAATGTGTACAACATTTGCAACATGAATAATTGGATTAACTGTCGCATGACCTGCGTATTGTGTACAACATTTACAACATGAATAATTGGAATAACTGTCGCATGACGTGCGTATTGTGTACAACATTTACAACATGAATAATTGGAATAACTGTCGCATGACGTGCTTAATATGTACAAGATTTTCAACATGAATACTTGGAATAACTGTCGCATAACGTGCGAAATGTGTACAACATTTACAACATGAATAATTGGAATAACTGTCGCATGACGTGCAAAATGTGTACAACATTTGCAACATGAATAATTGGAATAACTGTCGCATGACGTGCGTAATGTGTATCATATTTACAACATGAATAATTGGAATAACTGTCGCATGACGTGCTTAATGTGTACAAGATTTACAACATGAATACTTGGAATAACTGTCGCATGACGTGCGAAATGTGTACAACATTTACAACATGAATAATTGGAATAACTGTCGCATTACGTGCAAAATGTGTACACCATTTGCAACATCAATGATTGGAATAACTGTTGCATGACGTGCGTAATGTGTACACTATTTACAACATGAATAATTGGAATAACTGTCGCATGACGTGCTTAATGTGTACAAGATTTACAACATGAATACTTGGAATAACTGTCGCATGACGTGCGAAATGTGTACAGTATTTACAACATGGATAATTGGAATAACTGTCGCATGACGTGCGTAATGTGTACAACATTTACAACATGAATAATTGGACTAACTGTCGCATGACGTGCTTAATGTGTACAAGATTTACCACATGAATACTTGGAATAACTGTTGCATGACGTGCGTAATGTGTACAACTTGTTATGACAATCATGATGAGAATAAATGTCACAATGTTATCCCTTTTATGCCTTAATGAAATGTACATGAAGACCGATTTAAGAGTATGTTAATTATTTGAAACATTTTGGAACTATCTTCCATTTGAAATACCTAATATATAAATATGTTTTTAGTTTTACTTTGTCATGGCGGGTTTTAAATATATACCAGAGTCGGGTTACATGTAATGGCTGTCTGTGTCAGCATTTTGTGAAATATTATCTAAGTACACCACAGTTAATATTCAAAAGACTCATCCGTGACATTATTTAAAATAAACAAACGGGATAACTAGACGTAGATAAAAGAAAACCTTAACTGTTTGTAGAGTAATCCTTATTCAAGATGTGTTGGTATTATTGAAGTTTCTACGAATTGAAAAGTAATGTGTGAACAGCACAGATCATATCTTGATGAGTAATGGATTCATAAGCTGATCAGGATCTACACTGTTCTGATAAGCCAATGTTTTCCAATTCGCATGGAAAGGCCTATTTAGAGCTCGCTCCATTCATTTCCCTGACGAGATCCTTCATTTGGTTTCCTCAAATTGGCTGGTAGCCATTTGTATGTAAGCAATAGTACGTATGTTAAGAACAGTTCTAGCACAAGAGCTAGGAAACACATGTTAGGTGAACTCACGGCTGTAGTATGACGGTGTACCATTGCAAACATACCCAGTCAATCAATCCTCAATATATCTATAGGTGCTACCTATTTACGAAAATACGTACATTATTTGTAAATAGAAAATAAAGAGCATACTTTGGCTGTATTTTTGTTTAAAATTTCTTTTTAAAATCAATTGACCAGCCGATTATAATACAGATGTCATTTTTTTTATTGAAATTCGAATCGATATCGTCTCTTATTACGAACAGAAAATAATAAAGTAAAAACTCTCAGAAAATAAATAAATGAATTTATAATTTACGAGGTTTAAACATGAGCCCAATAACAGTAGTGGTCAGCTCCGCATGGAATCCATAAAGTTCAAGTTCACCAAGGGCAATTGGGGTCAAATCCGTTTCCGTTTAAACACCTCTTTGATTCAGGGACTATGCATTGCACAAGATTATTATTATCACGCGGAGCTGACCACCACTGATATTAGGCTCTTTGTGTCAAAAGTCAAGGCAACAGTGCTTGTATATTCCAATTGATTTATGATTACTATATCATGAACTCCTTGGCTCAGAGTCTGTATATTCCAATTGATTTATGATTACTATATCATGAACTCCTTAGCTCAGAGTCTGTATATTCCAATTGATTTATGATTACTATATCATGAACTCCTTAGCTCAGAGTCTGTATATTCCAATTGATTTATGATTACTATATCATGAACTCCTTAGCTCAGAGTCTGTATATTCCAATTGATTTATGATTACTATATCATGAACTCCTTAGCTCAGAGTCTGTATATTCCAATTGATTTATGATTACTATATCATGAACTCCTTAGCTCAGAGTCTGTAAATTCCAATTGATTTATGATCACTATATCATGAACTCCGTAGCTCAGAGTCTGTTAATTTTAGAAGATGATATTTTCCGCGGGTACATGACGACTTCTGGTTTTTTTCGGTCACCAGGTCAAAGGTAAATGTATTATGAGCCGTAGCTGAAGAAATCCTTCTAATGTCACAGGAAAATTAGCTAATACAAGCAGAAGACTATGCAACTGGGGAGACATTCGCTTTTTAGCTCAACTGGCCAAAGGCCAGAAGGGCTTATGTTGTGGCGATTCGTCCGTTGTCCGTGCGTGCATGCGTGAACAATTTCTCGTTAACACGATACAGTCTTTATTCTTTATTGTATCTCAATCAAACTTATACAGTAGTTAGATATCTATGAGAGCTTGGTTCCTTCTTTAAACCAGCCAGATCCGCCCATGCATGACTGGGTTATGGCCCTTGAAATTGTCAAAATTGCCATTAAAGAGCTTGTTAACACAATACAGTCTTTATTTTTTATTGTATCTCAATCAAACTTATACAGTAGTTAGATATTTATGAGAGCTTGGTTCCTTTTTTAAACCAACTAGATCCGCCCATGCATGACTGAATTGTGGCCATTGAAATTGCCAAAATTGCTATAATAGAGCTTGTTAACAAAATACAGTCTTTATTTTTTATTGTATCTCAATCAAACTTATACAGTAGTTAGATATTTATGAGAGCTTGGTTCCTTTTTTAAACCAACTAGATCCGCCCATGCATGACTGAATTGTGGCCATTGAAATTGCCAAAATTGCTATAATAGAGCTTGTTAACAAAATACAGTCTTTATTTTTTATTGTATCTCAATCAAACTTATACAGTAGTTAGATATCCTTGAAAGCTTGGTTCCTTTATTAAACCAGCCCGATTTGCCCATTCATGACCGGGTTATGGCCCTTGAAATTGTCAAAATTGCTATAAAAGAGCTTGTTAACACAATACAGTCTTTAATTGTTTTTGTATCTATATCAAACTTATACAGTAGTTAGATATCCTCGAGAACTGGGTTCCTTTCTTAAACCAGCCAGATCGGCCATTGCATGACTGAATTATGGCCCTTGAAATTGCCAAAATTACTACAATAGAGCTTGTTAACAAAATACAGTCTTTATTTTTTATTGTTTCTCAATCCAACTTATACAGTAGTTAAAAATCCATGAAAGCTTGGTTCCTTTCGAAAACCAGCCAGATCCGCCCATGCATGACTGGATTATGGCCCTTGCAATTGTCAAAATTGCTATAATATAGCTTGTTAACACAATAGTATTTATGTTTGATTGTCACAATAACGCCTTTGAGATCCAACCAGTAGAGCATAGGCCCTCATGGGCCTCTTGCTATGATAACGCATCTGATGGTATTCTTTTTATATTTCAGCTGTTTGTAAAGTCATAACACAGCAGTACACGTTACAATGACCCATGTGTGACCTACTTATATTACCTTCGGAACATGCCTCGATAAAATACAATGCACTAGTCGTTAGTTCAATCCCCGTTTCGTACATTGATGATCAACGAAATTCATTCTAACTAGCGTCAATTGTCTTCCACCAATTGACTGACACATGGTCAACGTGGGATTGTAACCAGCTCATTCAAAATTAATCGTGCGTTCATGTGATATTATGTGAACTCGCCGCCGTGATATAGCTGTAAATACACGTAGTTAAACATGAGAGCGTGCAAACACAATTAAATCAATAACACCACAGTAACTCATACATGCGGGCGAAAACGGGGAAAATCCCGATTTATTTTATAAAGACACAGGAGGGTAATACCCATTTATTTACAGGTGTATATCTTTAGCGATATATATGAACATGGGAAAGTCCCTCCTCATCCTTTAGATAAATACTTTACATTCCTATAGATTATATGAGATCTGGAGATGAAATGCGTGGCCTAGTCGACGTTGATTCAAACCATTACAATTATTTTGCAATGTCCTGTTTGATAACACAAAACATTATAAATACCAGAGTATAGGGGGGATCTGTTGTTTAATGAAGCATGACATATCTGTTTTGAAAACCGATCTCTTATTACACATCCGTGAGTAAACAGTGTGACAAGAGCCACTGTAATTACTTTATGAGCCACAACATTTTATTGTATCTTTGTTAGGGCAATATTTGAATATACATATAAATGTATATATACTGGCGTGAAACTAGTGTGCATGGCTAAATTTCCATGTTTTGTGAGAAGATGCATATAGGTCTATATTATAATATACTTGTTAGAAGTGTTATTGGGATGGTTAAGCCCTTAGTACTATTTAACAATAACAGCAAATCGTCCCTTTTCCACAATCCGTGTTTCCCAAAATGTTAAAATTAAGATAATATAAAACAACTGGTCTACAGTAGTGTAGATTGCCAATTGTCTAGTATATATAAAGAAAGTGGATATCTTCTCTACACCAACCAGTTAATACGTGTTAATAAATATTGGTTTAAAGTTGTCAATTCTAATAATTGTATAATTCAAGTTTCATATAAGTGCTCTTTGATAGACTGTATTAATTGAAAACAAAACTGGGCCAGTAGAGTTAGAAATATTTTATGTAAAAATGGCTGTGGTCATATATGGCAAAATCCACATGATGCAGACAAATCATGGGTTTCAAATGTTTTGAAACAAAGATTAAGTGACTGTTTTGTACAAAATTGGAGAGGTGATATGTTAAGTAATGATAGCCTTCTTATTTATAAGCATTTACAAACTGACTTTGAATATAAGCATACTTAGATATAGCCAGTATATATATTTGTTCACTCAGATGCGTGTTTCAGCCCACATATTAACGATTCAAACTGGCAGATATGGAAGAAACAGAATCGAAAAAATCAGACAGAATTTGTTTGTATTGTAATGCTAATGAAATCGATGACGAATTTCACTTAATTTTGGTATGTGATATAAATCTTCATAACAGGCAAAAATATATCAACAAGAAATATTGGAAAACCCAAAGTGTATATAAATTGTTAAGCTTATTACATTATGCAAGGAAAACTGAAATATTAAATGTATGTATGTATATCCATAAATATTATAAAGAATGAAATGAACATCTTTATAATAATGCTTGACCCAATGAAACATTTCTCTACATAATTTGATTTGATCTTGTATTGTTTATTGTTCTTTTGTTTGTGTTGTCTTTGTTTTGTTTTCTTGTATTTTCATCTGTAAATTATTGTATTTGGTTTGAAACATTGTATGTATGTTTATGATCAATAAATATGTTCTATTCTATTCTATTCTTAATTTGGTTAATTTCCGACTCGTTTATGAATAGTTATAGTTAGCTTTTTTCCTCAATCTCTGATTTACCATCAAGGTAGGACATCACCTAATGCATCACCCAGTGAATCCGCAGCTAGGTTGATACATGTTTCTGACTAAACATGATGTTTGTACATGTAACGTGCATGTATTGGTGATGTTTTGAAAGTGATTAAATTGGAGATATTTGAGAATTTTAACTTACGCGCAAATGTAAGTAGGAACGATGTGTACAAAATTAGGTCATACTGCTAAAAAAGGGTATATTCACTTAAAAGTAATTACATCATGATTTCCCCCTTTGTATACTGTCCGTTCTATGGGAACGCATGTTGTCTGGTCTCTAAGTCAAACATTTTTCATCCGATCTGCGCCAGACTTCATGCACATTATTGTGAGAATAATGTCTAGAACAAGTAAGATAACCAGCCAAAAAGCCTAAAAACAGTTTCGAGTTATGGCCCGTGAATTGTCAATTTTGACCGAATTTGGTTTAGATCTTCACCAAACTTTGAACTGAATATGTTTGTGGGAATAATGTCCGGGCCAAGTTAAACAATTGATTGATTGGGGTTTAACGCCGTTTTTAACAATTTCTCAGTCATATCACGGCGGCCAGTTCACCTACTCATATGTTTCCTGGTTTTCTCACACCAGTACAACACACAACATTCTTTCCAAGCAACTGGCTGCTTTTCCACATAGACAAAGCCCATTGGTGAAAGACAAATGACGCATGTCGCATTGACTTTTGTCAAATGTCGGAAAGAATGTTGGCCGAGCCGGGGTTCGAACTTATGACCCCTGGGTTGACAGCCCTCGTCGCTACCGACTGAGCTAATGGGGCTCGGCGAATTTATACAACGGACCGGTAATAATCTAGTTGATAATATTAATAGTACATTTATTAGGAGAAGTAGTAGGAAAGGGTGATCTTAATGATATGTATTTCTTAAAAATTAAAAATGATGTCATTACTTTGAAAATATTCCAGCGAAATTTTCATTAACAAACGGGTATTTTTATCTGAATCGTCATGGCAGAAACATTAAATTTATATCATGACACAGGTAACTTTATTCTCTATAATTCGGTGTTACAAATACCCGATTTTTAATGAAAATTTCGCTGTGAAGTAATTGCATAATTTTTAATTTACTAAGCATTTACCCGAGAGATTTTTTAAAACAAATACATATTAACTTTGGAAATTAAATTCAAGATAATACTGTTTACGGTAAACCGACGTTGACGAAAAATGTGACGTCATATAATTGGAAATTCCCAACGTCATACGTTATGTCACTAATACAGGTTTTGTCGCGGACTGGCTCATATATATTATATATTTGAGCATATTTGCTCTCTTTTGTTCCCACCCCCCCCTCTGTCTGTCTGTCTGTCTGTCTGTCTGTCTGTCTGTCTGTCTGTCTGTCTGTCTGTCTGTCTGTCTGTCTGTCTGTCTGTCTGTCTGTCTGTCTGTCTGTCTGTCTGTCTGTCTGTCTGTCTGTCTGTCTGTCTGTCTGTCTGTCTGTCTGTCTGTCTGTCTGTCTGTCTGTATGTCTGTCTGTCTGTCTGTCTGTCTGTCTG